>JARHVA010002981.1:1377500-1535000 GCA_037957365.1 Torreya grandis
AGACACTCAAATTAGGTTTGTCAAAACAATAGGAATTTAAACCTTAAGGACTATGAAGAACTTCTCTTAGCCACACAAGTCTTATGTCAACAAATGAAGTATGTAGATCATCCCATGAAGGGTATATGCATGAAAAGTAAAATGGACCTACCTTCGCACAATGTGTTCCCCATTTCTTAGAACCCCTTACAAACCCATCAATCTACTACAAAAATTGGGTACTTGAGTGAGAAGGTAGGTATCACCATAGAGTTTGTTGAATTCTCCTATTCCAATCTACTAGCCTACCACACCCCAATGGACCTCAGCTCTATTATGAGGCCGACTATGGAGTTTGCAATTTGATTGAAGATAGGAAATGTGCTTGTAATCATGTTTTTAGTGTGATTTTTAATTTTGAGATTTGTATGTTACTTTTTGTATATCGTTGCCTTTTGTTTCAAATGATTTGTCTTTTAAAATTTTTGATGGATTTTCTATTCCTCCTCCATATGGATTTGGAAAACCAAACATGGGTACTAAAGATGACTTTCATTTGAATACTTGGGACTTGGTTTCTAAGAGAGAGAACTTATAGAGCATGGTGTCTAAGAGTTTCATAAATCTAGGTGAAATAAAAGTGATATCTTGATTTTAACAATTTTTTATCCAATATGGAGTGAAAAGAAAGGAAATAAAGGGGAATTAAACATGAAATAATTTGAATTACTTCAAATCATAAAAAATGTGATAAAGGTTGAAAAAGGGATACAATGATAGAAAGTGTGATTCCTTATCATAAGAATGAGGGAAAATTGAGGAAAACATGTTGACATAGATTGTTATAAACATTTTATCTACCAAAAGAAGCAAAAAGTAAAGTTGAGAACAAGGATCAAGAACATGTAATCATTGAAAAACACATAAAAGAATGAAAATATGGTGATTTTATGAGGAAGGCCAAGTTCTATTCACGGTCTTACACTATAAATCATAAAGTATAAACCCACGAGGGCACCAAAAATTATTTGAAAAACAAATGGGATAAGAAAAGATTGTATTTTTAAGGAAGGCCAGGTCCTATCTATGGTGTTACACTGTAATTCAGAAAAGAGAAACCCAAGGGGTGCCAAAAAGTGTGTAAAAAGTATGAAAGAAAAGAGACTATAGTACATCATGATGAAGACCGGGTCCTATCCATGGTTTTATAATGCAAATCATGAGAAAAAAGGAAACTAAAAGACTAAAAGGAAAGACTAAGGCTTATGAAAGTAGAAAACTGCTATAGAGGGTGAGACCTGTGTAAGTAATCTTATAAAAAGTGTTAGATAGAAGGCATATAGAAAGCATAAAAAGAAGGGAAGGATTAGGAAAAATAATTATTGAGGAATTGTGAATTGGTAATTTATTTGAAAACATGTCCTTCATTGGTTTGAAGGTGATAGGTACTTGGACCAAGAATATCTTTGACTAAATAAAAGCCTTACCTTTTTGGGTATATTTACCTTCTTTATCATAAGTGTAGTCTAATTTAAGGATAAGATCACCAACACTAGATGTGTAAACTTTAACATGTATGTTATGTTGTTTGGCAATATGGGCTTTGTACTAGCGATTGTGTTGTAAAGCAAAAAGATAGAATTCATCAAGGAGATTGAGAGCATCAAGGTGAGATTCACATAATTATTTAGTAGGTTTGATACTATGAAGAGATATATAGAGAGAGGGAATCTCAACTTATAATGGAAGGAATGATTCAAAACCATAGATTAGAGAGAATGGCATTGCCCCAATGGCAATATGTATGCTAGTCTGATAGGCCCAAAGAGTAGGATGGAGATGAACATGATAACTTGTGTGGGTTTCAAAAAATATCTTTTGGAAAATTTTATTAAGAATGTTTTTGGTGGTCTCAACTTGGCCATTACAATGTGGATGATAAGGTGTGGAAATTTTTTGATTGATTTTAAATTTAGCACAGAGTTGTTTAAAATATTTGTTTTTGAAATTACCACCATTGTCTAAAATGATAATATGAGGTACATTAAAGTGGAAAATGATTTGATTAAAGATGAATTTGGAGATGGTAGTAATGGTGACATTAACAAGGGGTATAGCTTCAACCCACTTGGCAAAATATTTTGTGGATATGATTATAAAGACATTCCCATCTTAGGATTGAGGTAATTTATCAATGAGATCTAATCCCCACATGTAGAATGGCTAGGGAGATGTGACAGTTTGAAGCTCAACTGGAGGTGAATGGATTATATCATCATGAATTTCAAAAGGATTATGCTTTTTATCAAATTCTATAACATATTTTTTAAGAGTAGTCTAAAAGTAGCCCATACATAAGCATTTATGGGCTGTATCATGTCTTCTACAATGGCCACCATAAATGTCCCCATGTGCTTGTTCAAGAAGAGGAGAAACCTCATCTTTCATAACATAATAGAGAAAGGTACCTTCAACATTATGATAATAGAATATTTTATATCGAAATACATACTTAAAATCTTGTTTGTGAATATGAGTCTTTTCTTGCGAATCTAAGTTGGGAGGATAAGTTTGATGTTTTAAAAATTGAATGATGTCTTTGTACCATAGGCTTTACCAAATGGTGACAACCTTAATGTATAAGATAAGTGAATCTTGTGGTTGAATAGAGGATAGATATTTTCTTATTTAGATAAGAAAAGTGGGATCAGAAAGAACTTAGTGTAGATGAAAAAGAGATGTTGAAGAAACAAGGGAATCGACAATAGAATTTTGATCTCAAGCGATAGGCTCGATGGTGAAAGAAATGAAATATTTAGTGAGATTAGTTAAAATTTGATGATAAGTAATTATAATTTCACTTTTAAATTGATAATCACCATTGACTTGGTGGAAAATGAGCTTAAAATCACCTAAGGCATGTATGTATTAGATATATAAATCAAGATCAACTCTCATGCCTAAAATTAGAGCTTAATACTTTGCCTTATTATTGGTGATGTCAAATGTTAAGAAAAAAGCTAAAGGGATGATTTTAAAAGAGTAATTATAATAATTCAACCTACCCCAACTCCTTGAAGGTATTTAGAACCATCAAAGTGAAGGGTCCAAGTATCCTCATGTAAGTTGACATTAAGTTCAAGAAGTTTTTCGATAACTACTTTTGGTTTAATAGTGTTAGGGAGGATAGTGAATTCATCAATATTACTTGCTTAAAGATCAGTCGTGAAGTTATGGAAATAATCTTTAAGGGATATAGCTTGATTGAGACCTTTAATATAGAGAATATTTTCATCAGGAAGACTATCTTGAAGGTGGTTGGTAGCTAGTATAGGAGCTATAGCAAGTTGGTTTGATATGATTTATCATTTAAATTTTTTTAAGTAATGATTTGGAGATCGAATTCCATAAGGAGGACTATCCACTTGCCAATTCTATCTCTAGGAAGAAAGGCTTTGGAAATGAAGTGACAAAGGGGGTTAGAATGAATGATGACAATAGTGGTCTAATAAAGCATGTAATGTCAAAGCTTTTTAGCTACAAAATATATGGTGAGGAAATTATAATCAAATTTTGTGTAATGTTTCTCATAATCCATGGCCTCATCTGATATAGCAAATGACATTCTCTTTTTCATTATCATCTTGTTGGGAAAGCATTACCCCAACTTATATGGGTGTGGAAGAAGTATATAATATTAGAGGTTGATCATTCAAAGGAGGATGAATTGTAGGTGGGTAAAGTAGTGATTATTTCATGTTACCAAAGGATTTTTGATAAGGGTCCATCCATTTAAAAGCATTACCTTTCTTAATAAGAGAATTGATGGAGTGGATACCATAATCCATTTCAGGGAAGAATCATCTAATTGCCCTAAGTTTACTGAGATAAGTGTGAATGTCTAGAATGGAATAAGGGATGGGCACATTGATGATAGAACTAATCTTATTAGGGTCAACATCAATGCCACATAGGAAACTAAAAATCCTAATAGTTTTCTAGATGTGACACCAAAGACACATTTGTAAGGATTTAGTCTAATTTGGTATTTGAGAAGATGGTCAAAGATGATGGCAAGATTGGAAACATGATTCTTGTATATTTTGGATTTAGTAATGAGGTCATCTACATATGTTTCTATAATTTTTTGATAAGATCATGAAATATATGAGTCATTTCTCATAGACAAGTGTCTCCAATATTTTTTAGGCCAAAGGTCATTTTAACATAGCAATAGGTGCCCCATTCCATGGTAAAAGTGGTCTTATATTGGTCTTTAGAGGTAATGTAAATTTGATTTTAACTTGAAAAACCATCCATAAGAGATAACATTTCATAACCAGCTATGGAATTGATAATGGTATCTATTGAAGGTAAAGGGAAATTATCCTTAGGATAAGAAAGATTAAGATTGTAAAAATTAATGAAAATGTGAATGACCATAGTGATATTTTTACAAATGGGAACTATGTTATAAACCCATTTAGATTATTCCACTGGCTTGATAAATTAGCATCGATAAGTTTGATAATTTATTTGTGACATAAATTGGAAGCTTCAGGTGGAATTTTTTTCTACTTTTGATTCACAGGTTTGGCATCAAGATAAGTGATGATATTGTGCACCACAATGTTAGGGTCAATACTAGGAATGTACTCATAAGACCATGAAAAAATCTCACAATATTTATCTAAAAATAAACTAAATTTATCATATTATATAGGTGAGAGTTTATGATAAACTATAATTAGTCGAGGGCATGATGGAATACCATATTCAATGCAAGTAGTTTCTTCAATAATCATAACATTGTCATCTTGGAAGTGGTATGGTACATTAGGTAAGGAAGAAATTATATTATTTTTAGGATCTATGGTAGTGATGAAGTTTTTGAAACAAGGAGATTTAATATTGAAATTCCTAAATTTGTGATGTTGTCAAGGAAGTTGAGGTTCTCAGGCATGAAGTAGTTCAAGAATAGCTTCATCACTAGGCAAAGTGGGAAGAGGACCATAATACTCAACATCTACTTTGAGATAAATAATTTGATTACCATGGATATCATATTTATAATGTATCTAATATACATCGATAGCCTTGACATCTAGTGTAATCTTGAGAATACACAAAGTGGATGGATCGAATGGGATTGGTGTATTATGAGTTTCTATGACAAGGGAATAATTAGATGTAATGATGGAATCTTTAGGTGGTAGATAAGATGCAATAATTTTTAGAGGTTCGGAAGGTATGATTTATTATACCACCCAAGAAATATAAATAAGTAGAGAATTAACAGGAGGCAGATGATCTTTGGAATCTAATTCATGATCCATGGAAATGGTATGACATCCTGATTAAAAGCATGTATTTAAGCTAAGGGTTTCTGATAATGTTTAGCATCTAAGTCCCAAGATTGATCTTGGGCTATTATTTAGTTATCATCATATGTTGGAGAAATTATACGTGCTTGAGATTCAAGGGGAGTTTTAGAAGGTGAAATCTCAATATTACTGAATTTATACAGAGACATGATGAGAGGATCTTGAAATAATTTGGCCACTCCATAATCATTTCAAGTGAAAACATTTTCTAGTAAATAATGATCTTAAGGATTAAATGGAGGGGGGAAATTAGTGATCTCATCAATGAGAGGAATAATAAAGTCCTAAGGTAATAAAGAAGGAGGAAGCCACTCTAATATATATGGAGGTAGCTTGGTAATATTGAATGTATGTTGTAAATCATTAGGTTCATTATCATCCAAATCAGTAAGAGTGACTTGTAAATTAGGATTGATGTTGATGAACTCAAGTAAAGTAGAACTATCTATATTAGGCATGTTTGGGATGAGATATTGAGATTTTAGATTAGGAATTTGAATACTCCAAGGGTTAGGATCAACCTCATGCTTATACCATTTGTTTTTATGTAAGAATTTAATGAATTGACTACCATAAAAAGTGATGGACCTCATTTGATGAGTCCAAGGATGATCTAGGAGTATGTTATAAGATAAGGGCAAATCAAGGACCATAAGTTTAGTTTGAATGGCCTTAGATCTGATTGTTAAGAGAAGCTAAATACAACCAAGTGGATTTTAACTAGTTTTATCAAATCCATGATAGGTAAGGTGGGTTTTCTTGAGATGATCCTTGTTATAACCAAATTTTTGGATAAGCCACAAAGATGTCACATTAATTACTAGAGCCTTTATCAACTAAAATTTTATGGATAAGGGTAGTATTAATGGCTATCTTAATAAATAGTGGTGAATCATCATCATGAAAAAAGGATTTCATCATTAATCATGTCTTCAATAAATTCAATAGATGGTTTGGAAGAAGGACAAATAGTTTCAATGATATGCATGTTGGTAGGTTGAGGTTCAGTAGAAGGTGGTTCTTCAGCTATAGGAGATGGATCTTCAATTTCTTGTAATTATTTTATAAAGAAATTGTGATGATAAGGGGAAATATGAACTAACTTCATAAGTGGAATCTTGTAGAGAATGGAGTTAATTTCTTTGAGAAAATTTTAATGAGATTTAGAAGAAGAACTGGTGTGAGTTTTAGAAGGTATGGTATATTTTGAAGGGATGGAAGTGGTTGGGAGTTTATAAGGAAGACATGGTTCTTCATGGGATTTTAAAGATAAATTAGTGGTTATAGTATCTTTGAGAAGTTATTCTTCTAAATATGATTTCTTAGGTTTTATGATAGGATCTTTGTGAGCTAGACTATAATGATAGTTGACCTTAGTAGTGTTAACATATTGATAATTGTTACAGTATTGGTCATAGTCAACATCAATAGCACAAACATCCTTGGTAGTTTGTTGATTATTAGTTGTGGAAAAATATTTTTGGTTATTAGAAGAATACATATTAGAAACCTATCATTTTTTATAAGTGGTATTGTATTCTAGATGATGAAGGTTGATCATGACTTCCTGATTAAAGGAAACACCAAGCATTTAAGAGATAGAAAATTTATTGATCCCTCTACAAGATTCATGGGAATGACCAATGTCAGTGTGGAACTAACAAAATTAATTAGGCTCATATCACTTAGGAGGATTATTAGGATAGGTAAAGTGTTTAAAGGGTGGTATGAATTGTTTCTTTTTATACATAGTGAGTGATGTGTGAGAAGATGAGGGAGTGTCAACTTTGGTAACTCCTAGTTTTGTTTGAGGAGGATTGCTAGTGATAGAATTAGTATAAGTTTGAAAATATATTTTGAGGAATTTAGGATTAGGTTCAATTTGCTTCATGAGAAATTCTTGATGTTTAGCTTGGGAAAGAGCTTCATTAAGTGTTTAGGGAGCAAAAATTCAAACCTTATATTGAAGAGAAGGAGTTAAAGTAGTGAAAAAGAGTTTTAAAAAATTATCATCAATCATGTTATGATCAGCTTTATGGAATAAAAAAATCCATCATTTGAAAAAATCATGAGTCGATTCAATGGGAGATTGCTTAGCATTGATGAAATGACTAACGAAATTTTTAGGAAGATCACTATGTTAAAACTCATTAAATAAAGGATTGACTAAATCCTCAAGTTGCCAAATAGATTATATGGGAAGTTAGTTGTACCATTCTAATACATCACCAGTGAAGGTTTTAAATAGAAGTTTAGTTGTGGAAAAAGTATTATTTTGGATCCACTCTTTGTAAAGATTTCCAAAGGCTTTGAGAAAGGATGCAGGGTCTTAAGTCCCATCATAATTGATAGTTGGAGATATGTTACCAATACCAATGAACATTATTAAATGAGATAAAGGATCATTTTGTATAGTTTGAAGAATTTTGTCATTTATTATAGGTTGAGGAATAACATTTCTTGAGGCATATCTAAGAGGTGGAGGAATGAAATTTGGATTGGCTTGAAGATGGGTAGTTGGAGGTTGAATAGCCATATTGATCAAATGACGGTGTGACTGCATCATTTTAGATGTGTTATAAGTTTGAATTATATTCATTTGTTGTATGACTTGTGAAATAAGTTTCAAGTCATATCAATTAGTGGGTTAGTGTTTGTAGGGGCACTCCCCAAATTGGTATTAGGTGGAGGGTTAATAGAGGATGGATTATTAGTGGGATTATTAGATAGGCTTGTCTCAATTACTCCCACATTGGTTTGAAGAGTTTGAAGATGATAATTGTATTGATAGGTATAAAAAGGATCAGATCCTCCTACTTCATCTTGAGGTGTGATTTGTACCATGTTACAATCCACAAATGAAGGAGGGGAAGAGGTTCTCCAAGAGTGAGGGTTCTCTTGGGAGGAAATGAGAGGGAGAAATGAACATCCGATATAGTATCTAAATGGATTCAAGTATATTTCATAACATTATAATAGGGGACTTCATGATGACTTGAGAGAAATGAGCAAAATTACAAGAAGAAAAATAGAGAACTGAGTCAGATAGATAGGGTAGGTAGCAAGAATACAAAGTTGATTGGGTCAACCTAGTATTAAAAATTAGGGAAAATAGAGTATGATAAGAGTACATAGCTAATTGGGTTGACCTAGTAATATTATCTATTTGGTAAGAGAGATACAGGGTTGATAGGGTCGACCTAGTACTATAAGTAGGGAGAAAAATAGTCTGTAAAAGATTATGTCAAACAAAATGATAATGTACTAGAAATAGGTTAAAATATTTCAATTTACTTGAAATAAATAAATGAAAGTAAATAAATAATAAATTGGGTCAATGAGGATGATCCAATTACGGCACATAACATAATACCTTACACCAATGTTGGCATATATAAGCTTTTGTAATACAACTTGTAATGGGCAAAGAGTAAGAAATCAAATTGAGAATTAAATGCTAATTAAGTGGTCATCTTGAATATTGTTATAAAATGTTAACTTTTGTGTTATAAAGAAGTTGTATGAAAGTAGAGAACTAGAAAGTAATCTAAGGATGGTTTCAGGATGTTTAGGTTGAAAGGGATTTGTGTTGGTAATGGTATTGGCATGGTATTGGGGCTTACCCCCTCACTTCAAAATCTAAAAATGATAAGGGTGTCAGGTGTTTTTCCAATGTATACCATTAACCACGTGTTTATACTTGGCCATAAAACTAATTTATCTTCTCTCTTGGTGATGAAATCCAAGTAGGTAGGCATTGGGTAGACAATTATTTAAATAAATTTTAATTTATATGATTTGGTAGTGTGTGAAAAAAAATAAAAATAGTGCAACTAAATGATATATTGAAAAAAACACTTAATTAGACTATGTGATTTAATATAAGCATGCAAACAATTGAAAGTAAAAGTGTGAATTAATTACTATCATATAAATGTTAATTCTAATTTGAAACATAGTACAGTTTTGGTTTAGATGATAGTGTATGTAAACATTATAGTATAGAGTTGATAGCGTTGCTACTATATTTTTGAAGCAAGGGTATTTAAGAAATATGTTGATAGGGTTGACCTAGTATTTTAGACAAAAGATAGAATATAGAATCAGGTCAACTAGTTTGACCTAGTTTATTGTATGAGGATAGTTTATAAGATTACAAACTATGAAAAATAGAACTATAAGAAATAACTAATATGAAAAGAGAGATAAATAAAGGAACCTTAATGGGTTGGAATATGTAGAGGAATGTGAGATTATTGTTGAAATGTGTTGAATGTTACTTGCAAAATTTTCAAACTGTGTCGACTGGGTCAACCTAGTTCTTTAGTTCCCTATTTTTTGAAACCTATGAAGATGAATATACTATCTTGGTCAACCTAGTATGTTTTTTAGAAGTTGTCTAGAATACTATATCAGCCTGGTCAACCTAGTATATTTTTTGTAAACCTAGAAGATGACCGTGTTAACCTATTTGACCTAGTAACCTATATCTGATGAAGACCTACACATAAATAATAGATTCATTCTAATGATATGGTGTCTTAAACCTATGCATAGAAGTTAGAAACTATACTGACCTTATCGACCTAGTATCACAAATATAGAAAAGTAATAATAAAATGAAAGAAATGAAAAGTGTGAAGAAAAAATTACAATGTTTATATTAACATTGGGTTCACCAAAATGTATGTAATTAGAAATACATCAAGTCTATAGATCAATTCTAACTCAAATAAGATATATCCTACTTACACTTCTGATTTAGGATACATTAGATAATTGATAATATGACCAATATGTGGATCTAATTGACCCAATAAGGGGATCTCTTATCACCACAATAATATTAGGGAGGGTTTTAAAGCTTACATTCAAGTACAATCATGCAATAAACCTAACTAAGCCCTATGTTTTCATATTCACTATACTAATAATAAGTAAAGAAAATAAATCTAATCTATTGCTCACCAAAGCTTGTGACACAATATAGAGGTTAGTAAACAAATGGAAATAAACATGCATAAGAGAATATCAATTAAGATAAGTATGAGTAAGACCCTACTATATGGAGAAGAAGAGTAATATTATTTGAGGTCCATTACTTATGCTACTTGTATCTACTAAAGAGAGGAGTAAAGCTAGAGAAACTTATCTAAAATATGAACTTGTTAAGACTCAATCTCTCCTTTTGCCAAAGTGCCTTAGCAATAGTTTAATGTGATTTTTAAGGATCACAAATAAATTCCAAAGCATCCAAGACTTCTCCATAAGACTAGATTCTCCAAGTATAAACCTTAAGCTAAGACTCCTCAAGTAGAGTGGTGGAAGAGCATATCGTAAAGAAGTGAAAATGAATTATAAATCTTGATGTCTCTATAAGAATATAAAAATTATCTTTTATATATAACAAGATTTAACCCTAATCCCTTTCAAAAATTATGGCCAATAGGTTCAACCCAATCGACCTAGTATTGTTAATGATAAAAACTCACTAGGTCATGGGCTAGGTCAGCCAAGAACTTACCTAGACCCTAAATGAGTTTCACTAATAAGACTATAAGGTTGACCTAGTTAACCTAGTATTGTAAACTATTGAAAGGGGTTTTAGGTTAGTAAAAGGGGGATGAAAGGTGGGAAATGACTAGAGGAGTATGCAAAAGAGGAGCAATAGATTAGGGTAATGTTTTTAGGATCTAGTTGGATTGGTAATAAGTGTTAATAGGGTACAACAATCATATGAAACACTAATAGTCTGCCCACCCCTTTCCCAGTACACCCCTTAGGGCATGTACTTAGAGAGATTGAGACTCGATGGGTTCTTATAAGATTAAAAAACATCAGTAATTGATAAAATTTGAAAATATTATGTGTATACATGTGTGTTTGTGTATATATATACACATAATATTTTCAAATTTTATCAATTACTAATGTTATATATATATATATATATATCCAAAATATTAAAAATGGAGTTAATAATTTTGATGGACATTATCTAAGTCAATACACTTAATGAATTAGGTAGAAAATAGTACTATGTCGGTCAGGGCTAAGTTAGTATTGAAGGGAGGAATGTCAAGTTGGGTTGTTATAATTAAAATAGAAAAATAATGACAAAAAAAATTGTCCACCATGGATGATATAATATAAACAATAGGGACCAAAACATATCTAAATAAACATGGGAAAGTAATTAAGTAAAAGACACATAAGTGTGTAAAATAACTAAAAAGCATGGAAATGATCACAAAAGGAGGATATAATAACTAGATATAAGATAATTAGTGTAAATGTATCAAAATAGATCATATAGAAAAATATAATAAAGTAACATGAATAATTTCAACCTTGATCCAAAAGAACCCATTAAGACATGCGCTTAGGGAGAAAGATGTGTGGATGAGTCCTACAAGAGAAATTATCAATAAATTAAAAATATATGTGTGCACATATGTCCCACCCAAATATTATAATGTGGCATACTATTTAAACATGATGTAGTGATTTGGGAAAGAAAATAATGATAAAAATTATGAAATCAAGTTCTATAGATAAAAATTTATAAATGAGCTAAATTAAAGGAACATAATATTAAATACACATCTTCACTTACCTATTTGGAGTAAAAAGAAATTATATCTAGTGCAATAGATATACTAAGATGACTTTTGTAGGTAAGATAAATAAAAATGTTAATTATAGGTGATAGAGTTATACTTTAACTTATTCATAAGGCTTAAAAAATATGAAAATAATTTAATTTTTTCAAAAATGTTCCATTGGAATTTTCCTCACAACACTAGATGTATGTAACAAATTAAGATAGAACTATAACTTATCCTACCTAATAGATCTAGATGTGAAGAGGGTAAATCAAATAAAACCCATTGAATACTTAGTTATATCAGGTCATGAATAATTTGGATCCACAAAACATAACTAGATAATCATTTAGCATAAAACATCAATGGATAGGGTTTTAAATCCTCTAAGAAATCCATATGATGCAATAATCCCACCTAGGTTTCTTGATAATAATAGAATGAGTATAGTCTAGTGCTACCAAATATTAGAACACAAATAAGGGGGATGGTTAAAACAAACCTAATGGGGTAATGAACCATGGTATAAAAATGGAGGCCTAGGTTACCTAGGGTGGAAAATGGCAAATTTGGATAACTTTATAGCCACACTATGTTTAAGTGTAAAGGAGATCCAAACAAGGAGTTATACGTAAAAAAATATTGATTATGTTATATATATATATATATATATATATATATATATATATATATATAAGGTAAGTATTTTTGACATTATATATATATATATATATATATATATATATATATATATATATATATATATATATATATATATATATAATGTCAGAAATACTTACCTTGGATATAACCTATCAAGCATGAATCTCTCCCTTGGCCAATGGTGATTAGCAAGAGATTATTGTGGTTGTAAGTATTGTAATGGTTAAAATAAGCTCTAGGCTAAAATAATTATTTTATTTTCATCTAAGTCTCCAAAGTACAATTTATTTCCCTCTAAGATAAGATATAAACAATAGCTTTTCCAAAATATAGAATAAAATTAAAATTGGGTGTAATAATATTGAAAAAAATGAATGTTCCTCTCTTATTGGATTAAAATAGGACTTGTATTTGTAGTGATGGATAATCCTAAGCTCTTATAAAATTTAAGTCAATAATATCTACCTACCTTTATTTATTTTAATAATTTATCATTTATCCTCAAACTAAGTCAGCATTGGTTGGCCTAGTTGCAGAGTGTCTGTTGTAGCTTTCACACTACATCAACTTTCACACTACATCAACCTGGGCTGACGTAGTTTAAAATTTATTGGGGAGAAGAAATATTACACTAACCCAAGTTGAGATAGTCAAAAAATATAGGCCTTGTATTAGTTATATTTTATTTATGAGTAATATTACTTAGGATATCAAGTAAGTGGGATTTTTTAGTGGATATAGGCATCATAGATTTAGACAAAAATATTGTGAAGAACCAATGGTCTTCCCACCCCTTTCCTAATGCACCCTTTAAGGCATGATCTTAGAGAGATTGAATATTGTTAGGTTGATGAAAGATATAAATCATTAGTACATGATAAAGTTTTTAAACAAAATTACATGTATACATATACCTCAATTGAATATCATCACATGTCACCAGAGTGTAACATGGGATGGTGCTTTGATAAATAACATACTGATTGAGATAAGAAATTATATTATAAAGCAAAAAATAAATGAAAGTAAATATTTTTTAAATAACTAAAATAACCATGTACATTCATTTTATTTTATCATTGCATGATTGATTTTTATAGTTATGTCTGGATATTGGAGGGTGCAATAACCAATTTGGAAAATCCCTAGGGATACAAGGATAAAGATAAGGACAAACATTCACATGAATATAAAAATAAATAAATAAATTTCATGAAACTTTTATGCACATAGAAAATTTGGTAAGATAGGAGACAAATTCTAGGTTAGAACCAAAAATTAAAAGGTAAATGATAGGAATGAAGGAAATTTGGGTAACGAAAAAGCCAAGGCTACTATATGACTGAAAGACCTAGACATGTATCCAAAGTCAAAATATTAAAAATCTATAAAAAACCAAGGAATCATGAAACAAAATAATTTAATCAACATCTATGTAAGAGAATTAACAATCCATACTCAAATAACTATGGAAAAAATCATAAACATAAACAACATAAGTGAAAGAGATGTAATAGGCCATACTCAATCAAAAATGGAAAAATAGAAAGTAATTAAATAAAAATGACAAAATGACTAGAAAAAAATGAAAAATAAAACTCAAGTTCCATAACATAACTAAGGGAGATTTGAGAAGGATAAAGAAATGACTAAAAATGCATCTCACATCAACTCAAAAATACAACTTATATGCAAGTGATAAATAATATAAAACTTTCATATTTGGATCATGTTGAAAATAAATTTATAATGGGAGTTAAATACAATTGGTAAAATATTTAGAAATAAACCTGACTATCAAGGGCGTAAATGAAATGGTTGGTGTGCGAAAGGGTGGCACCAAGGTGATAACATACTCTTTACCAGAGACAAGGCACGCATATCAAGTCAAAAATAGTAAGAAACATTTGACATCGAAGACCTTTAGAGGACTTGACCAAAACATGTAAGTGTGGGATAACTAGTGAAGTATATGTAACATCCCATGAAGGTTCGGATGCATGCAAATTAAACTAGACCTACCTTCCCACTACATGTTTCCCATTCCTCAAGAGCCATTATAGATTTGTTGGTCTATTATGAATATTGGGTGATTTCATGAGAAATTAGGAGGTAATTATGAATTTATATTATTATGAGACCTACTATACCAATCTACTAGTCTACCACACCCCAATAAACCTAGGTTCTATTGTGAGGCCAACTATGTAATTTGAGTTTCAAATATAGTAGGAAATGGGCCGAATAAAGATTAGAACTTTTGTTCTGATTTAAATTTTATAGATTTTAATTTGTAATCAATTCATATTTTTGTATGATATTCCATTTAATTATTTTGGCTTTTGTAATTCCTCTTCTGTATGGATTCTGAAAACCATGCATGGGTTCTAAGAATAGCTATCATAAGAGATATTACAGTTGGTGGTTAGATAAGAGAACCTAAAAATTATGATATCTAAGAATCCTATAATTTCATATTATAAAAAAGTGAAATCTTGAATCTAACCTTGGCATGCCTAGAGTGATGTGGATTAAGGGGAAATTATGAAAAAAGAGCATAGAGTGATTGAATTGCCCCAACTCACAAAATATGTTTTTAATGAGGATTGTAAAATTATAGGTAGGCATGAATCATCATCATGATAAATGGTGAATGTGAATGAGTACATGATAATATAATTTTAGAATTTTTGAAACAAAATAATATGACATACTTTAATTATATGAAAACATTATTATTGATCATTGCTTTATCTTTCATGTAAAACACATAGTTAAGGTTGAATAAAAAAATTAATTTTATGAATGTTAGGATCATTTTTAAGGAAGTAATGGTGTAATTTGAGGTCTTAAAATGTAACTCACAAATTAAAAAAAGAGGGGTAAATTATGATGAAAAGTGATAACGAAGAAACCAATGGTTTTAACAAGACTAAAAAACTAAATGGTGTGAAAAATGACAAAGAATAGTAAAAATAAATATAATTAGGGATTGAGGATAATGTGCACAAAGAGAAACTTGGAGGCATGAAAATAAATAAATTTGATGTTATGATATGCAATAGAAAGTCTAGGGTGGATGCAAAAAGTTGGGGGACAAAAAATGTGTCACAATGAAAAATACAATTTGTTTTTGTAAATGGTGTACACCCTTTTAAAAAGGGCATACACTCTATTTTATAAAAAAATAATTCAAATATCATAAGGGTTGTGTTAAGTTGTGGAGCTAAAAGCTTCATTGGTATGCAAATGTGGAGGTTGCTGAGTGTTACAGTAACTGACATCGGTCAGGCCAACTGACGTCAGTCATCTTCAGCTATACAGTAACTGACATTAGTTATAGTTGGTCGGCATCGGTCAGACAAGAACCGATGTTGGTCACCTATGTGTGTTTCCAGAACTATTGTTCTAATTTTAGATGAACAGTTAGTTTGCATGTAAAGACTAATTTTAGTCTTGAGTCTACGTTTCTAATTATTGTTTAGTTTGGGATATATTTAAGAGACCCATGAGGCTGTATTGTAATCAAGGACTAAAGGATTAGATCCTTCAAGTGTAAGATCTAGAAGGTCTACAATAGTGCAAGACTAGGAAGATCTATAGGTAAGCAAGGTCAGTTGATCTGCAGGGTTTGCAAGATCAAGGAGATCTGCTAGTGGAGGGAACAACTCGGTATTGAGTTGATTTTTGGTTGTAATTAATTGTGAGAGAGAGAGAAATTTTGAGAGAGAATTACTGTACACCCAAGAGGTGTGGGAAGAGTGTGATTTATTCATTGTATTTCCTTTTGGAAGAGTGTTAATACAGATTGTATTGTTTCTCATATCATCTATTCTTTGTTGTTTCTGATTTCTAGTTACTTATTACTTCTAGTTTAATTACGTGTTTAGTTGATTATACAAAGGTAATCAATTGTAATCTTAGGGGAGGATCTTAACAGTTGGTATCAGAGCAAGGTTCACTAAAAAGTGGTAGAGCGGGTTAATGTTTGTTGATTACAGGTTCACTCACAGGGCTTTCAGTTTGAGTGGGAGTAAAGCAATGGCAGAAGAAAGTACACTAAGAATAGAGAAATTCAATGGCAAGAATTATCAATTATGGAGGATGTAGATAGAATATTATCTATATCAAAAAGATCTGTACTTACCATTGGGTGGGGTTGCAAGCAAGCCCATAGATATGTAAGATGAAAAATGGAATGTTCTTGATAGAAATTCTCTTGGATCTATAAGGTTGAGCCTGGCATTGTCTATGATTTCCAACTTATCACAGGCAAAGACAACGGTAGAGTTAATGGAATCTTTGGCAAATTTATATGAAAAACCCTCAGCTTCGAATAAGGTATTTCTTATGAAGCAATTATTTAATTTGCAAATGCAGGAAGGTGGATTGGTATATAGTCATCTTAGTGATTTTCATGGTTTAGTAAACCAGTTAAATTTAGTCAAAATAGTTTTTGATGATGAAATTAAGGCTCTCTTAATCTTATGCTCTTTACCTGAAAGTTGGAATAGTTTGGTAATGGCAGTTAGTAATACTGCATCTACTTCAAATATCTTGAAAGTTGATGATGTTGTTAGTGTAATCTTGAATGAATAAATTCATAGGAAAAGCACAGGGGAAACATCAGGTAATGTTTTAAGTGTTGAAAGTAAGGGATGGAAAAGAGAGAAAAACAAGCAAGGGAATTCAAGGTCAAAGATAGGCAGTGGATCCAAATCCAAAAATGGAGGTATAACCTGCTGGAATTGTGGAAAGAAAGGACATGTAAAGAAAGATTATTGGTTGGTAGAAGATCAACATGAAGGTAATGAAGAAGCAAAATATGTAGGTATTGTTTCACAAGATGTTCTTATATTTTCCTTGGATAAAGTAGAATCTTGGGTTTTAGATTCTGGTGCCTCTTTCCATGCAACCCCGAATAGAGAATTTTTTCATGATTATGTCCATGGGGACTTTGGAAAAGTTTATTTAGGGGATGGTGAGCCTTGTCAAATTGTTGGCAAAGGGAAAGTGTAGCTGAAATTGTAGACTGGCAACATATGGGTGTTGAAGGATGTCATGCATGTTCCCATCCTGAAGAGGAGTCTAATTTCTGCAAAAAATTTGGATGATGAGGGTTATATAGTAAGTCTCATAGTGGAATCTTGGAAAGTTTCCAAGGGTGCACTTGTATTAGGAAGAGGTAAGAAAGTAGGTACACTTTATCTATCTACTTATATTACTGATTCTCCTTCTATTTTATCTACTTTAGATGTAGATGCAAAGATGTGGCTCTGTAGGCTTGGTCACATGAGTGAGAAGGGAATGCATGTTCTTAAGTCAAATGTTAAGAACTAGAAAGCCTTGGTTTTCAAGGAAAAGGTGATGGATAGTGATCAACTCAAGAGGTTGAATAATTCTAAGCAGGGTAATGTTGATTTAGACAAGGTTATGATCCAAAAATGAGCTCGTGAGTAAAAAGCATCACTCACAGGAAAACACAAACACTGACATCGGTCAGACAGTGACTGACATCGATTAGGTAGGAACTGATGTCGGTCAGGTGAAGACCAAATTCGGTGATGTTAGGCAAGTGGAAACTGATGTCAATTAGGTAAGAACTGACGTCAATGAGGTCGGTCAGGAAGAACTGACGTCGGTCGGGTGCAGACTGAGAGATGACCAGGATCGGTCACTGTTAGAATGAAATTTGGGCAGATAACACATTGTCAAGGAGTCTCAAATGCCCATAAGGAGGTTTAAAAGGGTAAGTAAGCCTCAAATTCATTATTCCCCTTCTTTATACTACTTGTTACTCACTGATGGTGGAAAACTAGGAAGTTTTGAAGAGGCAATGTAGGTAGAATCTAGGAAACAATGGGAGCATGGCATGAATGAGGAAATTGATTCCTTGGAAGAGAACCAAATGTGCAATTTGGTAGAGTTGATAGCCGAAAAGAAAGCACTGAAAAATGAATGGATTTATAGGTTAAATAAAGGAGAGAATGGACATATGAGATAGAAGGCGAGGTTATATGGTCTTGAGCAAGCTGAAAGACAATGGTGTTTAAGGTTTGACAGGTTTATGACAGAGCATGGCTTTAGTCAATGTCAATGTGACCATTGTGTTTATTTTACCAGGTCTAATAATATTAGCTACATTATTCTGTTACTGTATGTGGATGATATGCTTGTTGCAGGTTCACACATGTAGGAGATTACTAAGCTAAAGGTAAAATTAGCTTAGACATTTGCCATGAAGGATTTAGGAGCAGCAATCCTTGGCATGAGTATTTCTAGAGACAGGGAAAATCATAGGTTGATTTTGTCTCAAGAGGATTATGTGAATAAAGTAGTGGAGAGGTTCAATTTATAGGATGCAAAATTAGTAAGCACACCTATGGCTGGACAGTTCAAGCTGAGCAAAGAATAGTGTCTTAAATCACATAATGAGGTTGAGTACATGGTATGTACTAGACTTGATATTGCCCAAGCAGTGGGATTTGTTAGCAAGTTTATGGTCAATCTAGGAAAGAAGCACTGGAAAGTAGTTCAGTGGATTCTCAGGTATCTGAGAGGGACCAGCAGTAGGTATTTATGCTATGCAGGGTCAAACACTTCTCTACATGGGTATGTAGACTCAGATATGGCAGGTGACTTGGATGGTAGGAGAAGCACCATAGGATATGTGTTCACTATTGGTGGAATGGTGGTTAGCTAGATATCAAAGTTGCAGAAGGTTGTTGCCTTGTCTTCTACAGAGGCAGAATACATTGCAGTCACAGAGGCTAGTAAGGAAATGATATGGATGACTCGGTTCATGGAAGAGTTGGGAAAGGAGAAAGAGAGTTGTAGATTATATAGTGATATTCAAAGATGAATTCATTTGGCAAAGGATTTAGCCTTTCATTTAAGAACCAAACATATACAGCTTAGGTACCACTTCATTAGATAGGTATTGGAGGATGGATAGTTAAAGCTGGAAAAGATCCATATGAATAAGAACCTTGTAGATATGTTAACAAAGCCAATAACAAAGGAGAAGTTGAATCTTCATTCAAATTTTGTTGGTCTTCAATATTGAACTTAAAGATGGGGATACAAGCCAAAAACAAATTAAAGGATGTTGTTGTACAAGTATAGGTATAGGTGCAGCTATTTATCTCCAAGTGGGATATTGTTAAGTTATGGAGCTAAAAGATTCACTGGTATGCAAATGTGGAGGTTGCTGAGTGTTACACTAATCGACATCGATCAGGCCAATCAACATCAGTCATCTTTAGCTATACAGTAACTGACATTGGTTATAGTCAGCTGGCATTGGTCAGATAGGAACTAATGTCAGTCACTTGTGTGTGTTTCTAGAACTGTTGTTCTAATTTTAGACGAACAGTTAGTTTACATGTAAAGACTAATTTTAGTCTTGAGTCTGCATTTCAAATTATTGTTTGGTTTAGGATCTATTTAAGAGACCCATGGGGTTGTATTGTAATCAAGGGCTAAAGGATTAGATCCTTCAAGTGTAAGATCTAGAAGGTCTGCAAGAGTGCAAGACCAGGAAGATCTACAGGTAAGCAAGGTCAGTTGATCTGCAGGGTGTGCAAGATCAAGGAGATCTGCTGGTGGAGGGAACAACAACTTGGTATTGAGTTGATTATTGGTTGTAATTGATTGTGAGAGAGAGATAACTCTTGAGGGAGAATTACTGTACACCCAAGAGGTGTGGGAAGAGTGTGATTTCTTCATTGTATATCCTTTTGGAAGAGTGTTAATACAGATTGTATTGTTTCTCGTATCATCTATTCTTTGTTGTTTCTGATTTCTAGTTACTTATTACTTCTGATTTAATTATGTGTTTAGTTTCTTATACAAAGGTAATCAATTGTAATCTTAGGGGAGGATCCTAACAGGTTGGTCCTAAGCCTAAAGTGTGTATGCCCTATTAATAAAAAAGAATATACCCTTTATAATACAAAGGGCATACACCTTTTAGACTACGAATGGCATACACCCTTTGTAGTCTAAATGGCATACACCCTTTGCAATCTAAAGGGCATATGCCCTTTGACCTATAGTTTTTTTGTGTTGTGTTTTTATTTTTGTATACACATTGATTTGTTTTGTTTTGTTGTGTTGTTTTTTTGTGTACAAAGATATATTTTATATTGTTATACTTGAAATTTATTTTATTAAATATAAAAAATTTGGGCCACTCTGCATATTTTGAAATTAATTAAAGAGTTGTAGGAGTTACCATTTATAAGTTAGTTTTTCAAAATCCATTTTGGTTAATACTTAGTTTTTAAAATTTTAGGATTGAAAGATAGAATGATAAATGAATTTTTGAATCATTTTACATATGCAATAGATCTATACCATTGAGGATTACATGCCTACTTTAGCTACTTGAGTATTCCCTACCTACTTTAGCTACTTGAGTATGCTCTACTTGATTTAATGATTGAGCCATATCTTGATCTCAATGAGTATGCCCTACTTAAATAAACATTCCATATATTGATATTTATTATTCCCTATTGGTGTCAAAGTAAGTGATCGACTTATTCAACCTGGACTACTTCAAGGTCTTCTAGAATTTTTCTTGCAATTAGGTCTCTTCATAACCATAAACTATCTCTTGGTATATCACAAAAGGTATTCTAAGTGTTGGTATTTAAAAACCAATGACCTTATTCTTTATGATTGCCTATTGAATTCTTATCCTATGTATTCATATTAAAAGACACTTTTAATGACTTAAAACATGGTACTCAGTCCCAAGATAGTAATCTACCTTCAAGCAAAACCCTTCTTTAACTCCTAAAGCACTCAATTATAAATCCTTGCTTATTTGAAAAATACTATGAGGGTTTCACCTATTATTTGAACCAATCTTCTTAGTGCATGAATAAATTCAACTCAAAATTTAGATGATAGCAACTTTACCCTTTATATGACTATTAGGCCAAATTCTACCTCTTAAGGACTTGATACAAAGAGGTTTACAACCAAATTAATTTTTGGACTTATTCACTACATAAAATCAATGAAAATATCAATACAATGATATAAGACTCATAGGTTTCTTTATACAATCTCAAAATACAAATTAGATCACCAAAGTTCCCAAAATGTTGACACAGCCCTTAGAACTATTATAGTACTATATATAGGCATTTTTTGTCTTGAAAAGGTGTTATTAATCTATTATCATAAAAGTATTCTTGTGTGTGTGTGTGCGCGCGCGCGTGCGTGCATGAGTGTGTGCATGCCTTCATGCATGCACGTGCATGTGCATGTGTGTGTGTGTGTGTGTGTGTGTGTGTGTGTGTGTGTGTGTGTGTGTGTGTGTGTGTGTGTGTGTGTGTGTGTGTGTGTGTGTGTGTGTGTGTGTGTGTGTAGAGACTATATTTTAGGATGAAAAACTAATTTCCTTTATTGGTTTCTTAAAAATTACACTTCAATGGCAACTCTACTCTTTAGGTATGGATGGCCTAATCTACCTACTTAGAAGGATATTGACTTTGATTAGCTACAAAATGATTTGAATCATTTTTTGAAAGTATAACATAGTGTTTAAATAATAAAATTAGACCTTCATAATACATTTAGATTCAATCAAAAAATTAAAACACTTGAAGTTTCTCTTGACTAAACTTTCCTATGACTATGTACAAGCAAATAAAAAAATAGTCCTCTGTATTCATAATCACAAGGTGATTTTGAGCATGTTACCTATTATAATACCTTATAAAATTTATATATCAACTTACTATGCTTTATAAGAGATTACACTAGTTCAAATCTAAGTTATAGTTATTTTTGTATCAAAAACCCTATTCTAAGGTTTGACTGTGCGCATAGAACATAGTAGCTTCAAATTGATTGTCCATACAACTTAAAGAATATTTTCAATAACTAACACTTGGAATGGAATATTTAATACCTCCCTCAACTTCTCAAATCTTATAAATAAAATCATGCAACTATTTATACATGATACAAGAGACCACAAGTGACTATAGACACATATAAAATAAGGTTTAGAAGGTTTAAATGACATAAACTTTGGATAAAGTACAAATTCTCTTCAAATGAAGTTTTATTTCATTCACACATGTAATAAATATTTTAATACAAAAATTTAAGTAAAAGCACACATTTTATTTACAATAAAATGATTCTTTTGACTACATGGACCCTTATTCTATCTTGGCAAATTATCAACTCTACTTGTAGTCATGAAGTTCTTCACTTTTTAAGCTTTTTCTGACCTTCAATTCCTTATTTTTTGTAGGTTTTAATTTTATAATTTTTTTGTATATGTACTATACTTTTATTTTTCTATCTTTGCCTTGGAATCTTATTAAGAACCTTATTCTCAACTTAGAAAATGAACTTTAATTAATGGGTCTATCAATATGCATAAATTAATATATTATAGCATCAATCCTATAACATATATATAGAAATGGTATATTCATTCATACATTACATATACCAAATACATTGTATTACATGTAGGTATGCAATCACTCATATATGACATCTTCCTTTGGTCGTGATACAATCACTTATATTAGACATGAATACAACTAATCACCATAGTATACTTTATTTCCACCTAAACCATTAACCCAAATCCCTAAACCCTAAGCATAAATAATTAAACCCTAAACATGGAAACTTAAACCCTAAACCCCAAACCTTAAGCCATAAACCCTAAGTCATGAAAACTAAACAATATACCTAAACCTTAAGCCATAAACCTTGAAACCATAACCCTAATACATTAACCATAAATTTAAAACAATAATACCTAAACCCTAAACCATAGACCCTAAATGTAGAAAATTAAAAAAATAAACCTTAGACTTTATACCCTGGACCCTAAACCCTAAAACCTAAATTCTAAGCCCTTAACCCTAAACCCCACACCATAAACCTAAAATCTTAATTCCTAATTGCAAAAACATAAAACCTTAACCTTAAACCCTCAATTTTAAACACTAAACCCTAAAAAACTCAAAATCATGAACCTTAAACCCTAAATAATGAACCCATAACCTAAAACCTAAAACCTTGACCCCTAAACCCTTACCCCTAAATGCTAATCCTAAAACCCTAAGAATTGAACCCTAAAACTTGAAAGTTGAACCCTAAACAACAAACCCATAACCATAAAACCTTAAACTTAAAACCATAAACCCTAAATCCTAAAAACATAAACCCTAAATGATAAAACATATATTTTATAACCTAAAAAACCAACCCCAAACACTAATATATGATCCTTGAACCCTAACCCTTCACCTCAAAACCTAATAATGAACCCTAAACCATAAGCACTAAACCTAAACACTAAACCCTAAATCTTAAATCCTAAACGTTAAAACTTAAATCCTAAATCATAAACTCTAATCCCTCATCCATTAAAACTTAAACCCTAAACACTAAAACTTGATACCAAACCCAAAACCCTAAATCACAAGATGTAAACTCCAAACCTTAAACTATAAACCTTGGTTTAAAAACCTAGTCCCTACACCCCAAACCCTAATCTATAGACCCTAAAACCTAAGTCCCTAAACTTAAACCCAAAACCCCAACAAACATGCCCTTAACCTTCAACCCCTAACCCTAAATCCAAAACATAAGCCCTTAACCTTCAGCCCCTAACCCTAAATTCCAAAACATAAGCCCTAAACTCTAAATCCTAAATACTAAACTCTAGACTTGAACCCTAAACCCTTACACTTAACACCTAAACTCTTAATCCCAAGCATAAAACCATAAACCATAAGTCATAAACACTAAAAATTAGCTCCTAAACTAAAAATTTTAAACCAGAAACCCAAAACCTTAAACACTAAACCTAAATCCATAAACCATAAAACTAAAACCACAAAACCTAAACCATAAACTATAAACCATAAATGCTAAACCCTAAATCTTAAACCCTGTGTCTTAATCCCCAAACATTAAATCCCAAACCTTAAATACTAAACACTAATTACCAAACCCCAAACCCTCAACCATAACCCCTAAGATCAAAAACCTTAACATTAAACCCTAAAACCTAAACCTTAAGTGTGAAACTACAAACCCTAACCCCAGACACCAAACCACAAACCCTAAAAGATAAACCCTTTACCTTGAGCCACAAACCTAAATCCCAAACATTTAAGAATAAAATATAAATTATAAGCCCTAAATTATAATCCATAACACTAAACTTTGAACCCTAAATGCCAATCCCTATACCCTAAACCCTAAATTATGAATCCTGAACCATCAACCATAAACCTTAAACACTAAATTTCTAAATCCTAAACTTCTAACCATAAACCATAATAGTAATTATCACCTATATAGAGAAAGGAGAGGGGAAATTGTCTAAGCCATAACTTAAAAGGATAAGGGTCATTCTCACATACATATAGAAAGGAGTGATTAGGGACATTTGTGTAAAAGGCTTGAAGGTGGATTTAGGATGAATTCTTAAATAATTTGTTGGTTTTTTAATCAATACATCTATCAACATGAATAAATTACTAGACTATATCATGAAACCTATAGCATACATATAGTAATGATACATCTACTCATACATTACATCTACCCCATACCTAGTAATACATGTAGTTAGTTTGTCACTCATACATGATATATTCCTATAGTCATGATATAGTCACTCATATCAGACACAAATGTAGCTAATAACCCTATTACACTCCATTTCCACCTAAACCTTAAACCCTAAACCTAAAACCATAAACACTAAACCTTAAACCCTAAACATTGAACCATAAACCCCAAACCCTAAGTCATAAACCTTAAATCATGAACATTCAATCATATACCTAAACCCTAAATGCCATAAACCTTGAATGCTTAGACCTAATACATTATTCCTAAACCTAAAAAAATAATACCAAAACCCTAAACCCTAGACCCTAAACATAGAACCTTAAAACCTTAAACCCTAAAATTTATACCCAAGACCTTAAAACCTAAAACCTAAACTTTAATACCTTAACCCTAAATACCAAACCATAAGCCTAAAATCCTAAATCATAAACACTAAACCATAAAACCTTAACCGTATACCCTCAATCTTAAACACTAAATCCTAAACACAAAATTTAAAATCATGAAGCTTAAACCCTAAACACTAAACACTAAACCCAAAACCTTATTCCTAAAACCCCGTAGCACTAAATCATAAACCACTAAATCATAGACCTTGAAACTTTAACCCTAAATCATAAACCCAAAACCATAGACCCTAAATCCTAAAACTTTAAATCCTAAAGCTTAAAACCTAAATGACAAAACCCAAATAATCAACCCCAAATACTAAACTATAAACTTTGAACCCTTAACCCTTAACCCAAAACCTAAAAATGAAACCTAAATGACAAACACTAAACCTAAGCATTAAACCCTAAAACCTAAATCATGAAACTCAAAACCCAAATCCTAAACTATAACCTCTAAGTCCTAATCTGTAAAACCCTAAACTATAAACCTAAAACCCTAAACACTAAAATTTGACACCAAACCCAAAACTCTAAATAATGAGATATAAACCTTAAACCTTAAATAATAAACCCTAAATTATAAAACATATGACCTACACCCTAAAACCTAAACCCCTAACTTTAAACCTAGAACCCAAAAAACTAAGACCTAAACATGAATACATGGTACAAAGGCTTAAACCTCTACACATGAACTACTTGGCCATCCCTTTTGAGGCCACCTTCCCTTTCTAGCACATACACTCAAATAGAAGTCTCATTTCCACAACACAATCCCATTCGCTCCTCTACTATGACCATTTTAATAACCTTATAATAAACAACATACATTGTGGAAACCACACAACAGAGAATTAATGCAAGCATTGATAGTTATGATCAACCCCCTCTCTACTTTCCCATCAAAATTCCCACACAAGTGCAAAGATTTCAGTGCAAAGAGAAAACATCTCATAGAAAATTTAATGACATAAATGCTAATAATTTATACTTGTGACCCATATTATTCTTTGAGAATAACCCATAAACTTGAGAAGATCCAAAATTCCTTAGCACTTTTGCTCAATATTTGTAACCTAAATAGAAAAAAATAAATATGTCTAGAAGAAGGATTTCACCTCATCTTCATCAAAATATTAATACCAATGAGGAATTGATATAAAAAATAAACTCATCAAAATTTATAGAGAAAAGGTAACAAGGGGGTTTTTATATAACAGTTTCAAAGGCCAAATCTATGAAACCATCAATAAATACCAAAATAGATGTCATCAAGTCTATCATTAGGTGGGTGAGTTGGGAATAGGGTATCGACAACCCTTAAAGTGTCAAGAAGCCAAATCTTAGACATACTTAAAAGACCAAATTATAAACCTACCACTCTTCAAAGAGTGATAATAGATTTAAGCTCAAACAAACACTGATATATATAAATCCAAGGCAAAAATAAAGTTCAATCTAACATTTGATCTTTCATTAAAGAGGAAACATAGTTTCATTCATAAATTTACTATTTATTTATAAACCTAAGTATATGTGGCATTCCAACATTGATTTCATATCAAGGTTGAATTACAAATTTTCCTTTATTGTGACTTATTTTCCCACATAGGAATTCAAATAACGTCCTCCCTCCATAATAGTTATAATTTAAAATCCATGTCATGATTCTCATAAATATCCCATGATAATAATGCTCGTTTTTAAAAATGCATCATTAGTAATGAAACTCATTTTCCTAATGAAACTAAATATTTTAATGTAATCGTGGCTCCCAATGTAACTTGATTTGGCAATGTAACTTGGGTATGCAATGTGACTCAAGATTAAAATGTAACTCAAGATTGAAATGTAACTCAAGTTCCCAATATAAATTAGGCTCCCAATGAAACTTGGGCTCAAAATGCAATGAGAGCTTTCAATGCAATTCAAGCTCACAATACATCTCATTTTCATTTAATAACATTATATAAATTTATCATTGATGATTAATATGGTTTCAATCATATTAAATCTTTTTCTAAGACACACATACATCCCCACATCCAAAGAGCATACCAACATCATTTTTTTATGGAGAAAACATAGCTTATTTTTTTATATTTTTTTTTCCAAATTGGAGTATACAAAACAAATGCAAATATGCAATTTTTCATCTATCATCATTTGTCATTATCCCTCATCATTTAAATATTTTCCACCATAGAAATCATTCAAAAAACTCCCTAGAGTAATCCATCATGGACCTACCTAATATATTATACATGAATGAGAATAATCAACCTATTACACTCAAGATTCATCTAAAAAAGATATCATTTAGTCTTAAATAAATTTCTACTAACTACTAAATTGGTACATATTCTACCAGATGAGGGAGTGACTAGGGAT
The DNA here is from genome assembly GCA_037957365.1 of Torreya grandis. Taxonomy (NCBI): domain Eukaryota; kingdom Viridiplantae; phylum Streptophyta; class Pinopsida; order Cupressales; family Taxaceae; genus Torreya; species Torreya grandis. Next base: position 1,405,548 of record JARHVA010002981.1, read on the forward strand.
GATGAGGGAGTGATTAGGTAAAATTAGGGCCAATGATGGAATGGTTAAGGATAATGAGGTATTAATATGAATTATAAATGAGTGATTAAGGATGATGAAGGATGATTAGGGTTAATGAGGGAGTTATTACAGATGATGACGAATAATGAAAGATGATGAAGGATTGACTAGGGATAATGTGAAATGATTATGGTTTATAAGGGATTTATTAGGGATGATGAGGTATGATTAAATTTTGAATATTGATGATAAGGAATTATGAGAGAGTGATTAATTATGATTAGGGATAATGTTGTTTGATAAGGGAGTATTTAGGGATGATTAGTAACAACGAGGGATGATCAAGGATGATGAGGGAGTGACTAATGATTATGAGGGTTGATGAGGTAGTTTTTGTCACTTTTATTTTCACCCTTTTAGGATGTACAAATATATCCTTATCCAAGTGTCACAATGGAATCACATCTAGGATTGTGGGTAGCCTAAGGAATGAGGTGAGTCTCTAGATAGGCTAGTTCCCTTGATGCACCACTTAGGATTGAACCTAAAAATAAACTTTGTGGGGTGAAAATGGAGAGAGAAAAATAAATTAAAACTAAAATAATGGAGTTGATACACCAAATTTACTAATGACATCAAACCATATGCATATTACACTTGAAATCAAAGGATAACTAAACATACACTCTCCAAACTATGTCTTCTAGAATCAATGTTACATTATGGGGTTATGGACGAATATGAAAAGTGAGGAGGACTATTAAATATGCCTTGATTTTCAATAATGAAGATAATAACTCACATAAACTTTGACATTTCCTAAAACAAATCACATGCCCTGCAAGAAGCTACAAATAGGTGAGAGAATGTGACAACTTTGCTAAGGAATCCATAGTCTTCACTAAGAAATTTCAACATTCAAGTCAATAAAACTATGAAAAATAATTAAATAGGTAAAAATTAGTAATTTTATTGATCAAAATGCATAAAAATTATTAGTCCTTTTCCATACTCAGGTGGAGCATCCAATACAATGCCAAAATGGCTAGTTCTTATAGAACTTGAGAGAGAGAAAGAGAGAAGTCCAAGGGTCACAAAGACACTCAAAAAGATAAGAGGAGAATTTAATTTTGAATGTGGTGAGTTTATGGGATTAACCATGTAACTTCATGAGATAAAAGTGTCAATTAAAGGCACAAACTTCATGAGAAGTGGCATAAAACTCTCCATTTTACACAAAAAAATTACCTTCATGATTGACTCTATTTGAACATCCTATAACTAATGAGGAACTATCTAAATGATTTTAATGGAAAGTATGTAAATAATAAATGTCTCTCCATTCATTTTTTTTATTCTTGGTCTTCTAGAATCACCTGGAGTGAGCCATCATCATCTATTATCCAGAAAACTACCCTTCCATGCACACTTCACACTTGGCCTCAAAATTGGCATCAATTGTCCATGAATATCCATGAGAGGAAGTGAATTAAAATTTTAAGTCCCTAAATTTCCTTATAATCATTAGGGACACCTTAAATTAATATCACTTTAAGCTTTCCATCTTCTTCACTAGCTTATCCAATATGCCAAATTTGACTGGCTTAGTTGAATCACCTAGTTGGGGTACTTAGAAGTTTAGTCATGGAATTAATTTAATATTTGGAGTTATATTAAGTCTTAATATTCCATACAATTTTTTTCATCTCTTAAGTCTTCCTATAGCCTGAAATACACACAAAATAGTGAGAAAAATCTTGTTCTTACTCCCATCCGTAAAAATCCACACAACTCATATTCATGTGAAATATACTAATGGATTCCTATACAACCTCAAATCACTATTATAGACAAAATATCTCATTTTGGAATCTATCCAACTCCATTTCCCAAAATTGATCCTCGGCAAGGGTTTAGTAGGGATTTAGGCATGTTTTGAGTCTTAAGTTTGGTTCATAAAACCTTGAGTTCTAATTTTAAAAAAAAGTAAAAAAAATTGTTTTTAAATGCCTCTAATAATGTTTCTAAATTCCTCTATCTCCCATGCAGATCCTCAAGAAATATATGAGCATGCAAAACTATCATATCAAGCTTATTCTACTCTTTTCCTACATGGTAAGTTGGTTTTGGAATTATAAAATGGATTCTTGATGTTTTATCTGACCTAAAAATAATTTAAAAAATATTTATACACCCCATAAACATGTTCCAATAGTCTATGAGTCATATCAAATACTAGAAAAGAAGATGACCCCTTCATTTATCACTATGTTTCACTATTCCTTATAGCCCTCACCACAACTTTTATGGTTTGGGTTATTTCATTAAGATTATTTGTATTACATAGGATAAAAAACCTATAATTACATCCCAAAATAATTCTCAATCAATGTGGAAATCTAAATTAGGCCTATAGTTGAAAACATTTAAACATGATGTCAAGGCCATTATGCAACTTAGATGGAAAATGCATCTTTTAACCTCAGACTTGTAAATATCACTATCTGGGTTTAGTGTATGAAAACAAAAATTTGAACCTTCTAAACACCATCATACCCTAACCACTTATCCTAAAAAAAATTCAAGGTTAATATTATATATGATAAATATAATTTTTAGTATCTAAGATGCATCAAACCCTTAGATAACCCTATTTCATAACCATGAGAAAAGGTGTTAGGTCTTCTTTTTAGTACTTTTAGGGCAAACAGTCCTAAACAAAATCTTAATATTCTATAGATGGTTTGGAATTTAAACATACAATATTGACACATTATATGAATTTTCAAAGCTTCCTTATCATACGAAGGTATACCAAAGTGTCAAGTTACCACCATTTCTTCATATAGATTTTTAGGTATCCTGCTCAGCCACCTATAGGTGGATATTTGACCTAGCTATAAGTGTACACCATGAAAATAATAAGTAATATGAACTTTTTATGTTATTATATAACACCATAATTCATCTCTTTTAGTCTCAATAAGTTGGAAAACATATTTACCTCTCCACACATTAGCATGACATCAATACATGACCCTATTTGTGATTATTAGCTATGTGTGGATAGTGAATGTCTAGAATGGGGAAACAAGGATGATTAAAAGGTATCATTTGGAGATAAACTCAAGGTTTAAATTTTAATTCATTAATCCCATAAAAAACCTCTTGAAACTAGATACAATGCATCTTCTCCAATGTGAAAATACTTTTAGACATATGGAGCATAGCTGGTAGGGTATCTAATATGATTATTTGGTATAATCAAGACATGTGTGTTTGATAAAATCATGGATAAATGATACCAAAAAAATTTAATATTGGGTAAATATGATATTTAAATTTGGGAAACATCATTTCCTATTCATATTAAACCTTTGTATGTAATCTAAACCTCTACAAGTGGAGAATTAATTAAAACTACTCATAGTGGTTCCCTCTTGCAAAGTGAGGTGATAAGCACATAAAAACATCATGAAACATGAAATAAAGTGTTTATATAATTTTATAAGTAATTAAAAATGATTTTTAATCAATATTATCAAGTGAGTTAAACGTAATCTCCCAAACAAGACCAAAACTTGAAAGGTGCACAGATGAGCAAGTAGTTTTGAATAGTCAACTTCAAATAGATGATTCATAAAAAATAAGACATTATTACTAAAAATTATTATATTTAAATTAAGTTATATAATTTTAAAATAACCTCTGAAAATAATTTTACTTGAAACTACCTATCCTAACCATACCAAGTACAAACCTAGAAGTCATTTTAGTCTACCAATAAGAGTGAAAATGAAGCAGAACAATTTTGAGAAATAAATGACACTTATAGATAAATTTAAGCATGGATATGAGTATAAGTAATCTTAAGAGTAACATTTCCATATTTCCCAAGTGGCAGACTTCCCAATGAGGCCATACAAGTGCCCTTTTCTCCCTTTTTGCCAAGAAAATTGGTCTTTATCTATACAAACTACCATATTTTTAGTAATTTCAATTATATATGACCTATAATGACACATGGGTGATGAAATAATGTTTTTACACATTAATATTTCCCAAAAAACTTGTACAAATCATTAAATTCTCTATTTTGACCCCTTAAATGACCCAAAAATGGTATAAGGACATAAAAACTAATTGACCAAAGCTAATATAATATTATTTGACATAAAATAACTTATAAAACACCTCATGACAATATATTATACCCCCTTGTAGGCCTAAAATAAAATTTTTACTAGGGGTACCCTAATTTGACCTAAAAGTCAAATTTGGTCAACAATAATGATTAACAATAATGAGGGATGATGATAGCAAATTAGGGAGTGGTTAGGGAAAATGAGGTAAAATGTATGCTGATGAGGTAGTGAATAGGGATTATAATTTAATATAAGGGTCAATGTGTGAGTGATTAGGGATGATGAGGGATAATGAGGGAGTGTCCTATGTGAATTTGGAATACTAGAATATGACTTTATTCTATGTAACTTTGGAATAATGCATGAGATTGGAATTGAAGAATGCATGGATTTACCATCTGTCTAAAATTTATTTTAGTGAAAATGGTATCTTTTTAAAATTAATTTTGAATGGTGTTTCAATTTATTCTATTTCAAATGGAGTGTATTAGGGTGACTAGCTACATTCATGTCTAGTATAAGTTATTGTAGCATGATTATAGGTAGATGTCATGTATGATTGATTACATACATAAATGTTGCAATAGGTATGTAATATATGTCATGTATGAGTTTTTTTTATCATGATTATAGGTATGTTATAAGTTACATGATATAGTGCAGTCATTTATGCATATTATTAGACCCATTGATTGAAAATCCCATAAATTATTTAGGAATTCACCTTTAAGCTTAGTTATTCAATTGGGTAGGGTATACTCAAGTAGTTAAAGTAGGTAGGGAATACTCAATTATGTAAAATAGGGGGCATAATAAATGGTATAAATATACTACATATGTAACATGATTTGAAACCTCATTTCTCATTCTATCTTCCAATCTTGAAATTTTGAAAATTGAGTATTAACTAGATTAGGTTGTGAAGAATTAACTTCTAAATGGTAACTCTTACATCTCTAGAATTTATTTCATAAGATGCAGAGTGGTCCTAATTTTTTATATTCAATAAAATAAATTTAAAATATAAGAATATAATATGTAATATGAATTAAATGTAAACTTATTACTTTTATTTTACTAAACATATGCTTATACACACAAATAAAAAAATAACATAACAAAAAAATAGCTCAAAGTGCACATAAAAAAAACACAACAAACAAACAAAAAAAAATAACACAAAAAATAGCTAAAAGTGCATATGAAAACATAACAAAAAAATTACAGGACTTTAAAAGGGTATACACATTTTTAAAGGCATGGTTTTTTTTTGTGTGTTGTTTCTATGTGCACTTTGACCTATTTTTTTGTCAAGTTGTGTTTTTTTTGTTTGTTGTGTTTTTGTTTCTATGTGCACTTTGATATATTTTTTTGTTGTATTATTTTTTTGTGTGTGTAAGGATATATTTAGTTTACAGCTTTTGGAAAGGGCGTAAACCCTTTGAAAAGGGTATACTCCCTTTGCAAAGGGTGTACACCCTTTCAACATTTCAATCTTTTTTTATTTTTTACTTTCCCTCTAAAATCTCTGTGGGTATAAGGTTGGGAAGTTTTGAACCTAGTCTAAAATCAACCTTGGAGTAACCCACATGGTTTTAAGGAAATTTAGGAGTATTTTTCATTTTTGTCAACACATTTGATCAGGTATATTTTATTAATTAAAAAATATGTATGTGTTTTTATAGGGAAAATAATATTTTTTAAATATATAATTTTTTTAATGTTAAACTATTTTTTATAATTATTACTTAATTTCTACATAACAGACCTTATTATGGACTCTATATATATATATATATATATATATATATATATATATATATATATATATATATATATATATATATATATATATATATATATATATATATATATATATATATATATATATATATTTCAATATCATTCCAAATACTTTTATAACTTTTTGACCATTAATCAAAAGTTTATAAAATGTATACCTGACCAATCTATGCATCATTGGATATGATTTAAATTTTTTTATTTTCATGAATTTGATGTCAAAAAATTGTATTCATACACTTGCAATTCTAATTTTCTAGTTATCTTGACTTGTAAAAATATTTTAAAAACAAGTATTTATTAAGAAATTAATAAAAAATCTTGACTAATTTTATACATTTCATCTATGCATATATAAAATTACATACATCAATTCATTTGTTTACTAAAAAAATGTGTCTTTACACATTCAGTATCCTTATGTTTTCACAAAAAAGGGTCAAGCCATTATCATAAATGCATCTATTTTGCACACTTTTATCATCTGGGTATTGAGAAAATTATATATTTACAAATTACATATAAAATGATATAATTAATATTCTTACATCATTTTAAAATTAATTTTCTAAGTATATCTAACATTCTCTCCAAGTTCAACTACTTTTTTAAAAAAGTGTCACTTTATATGCCCCATTTTGTCCCCCATTATCCTATATCTACCCTCTAGGTAAGATCTACAAGAAATGTTGACTCCAAAATATATAAAAACCTAAGTATCAACATGTAAGAAAAGTAGAATAGAAGAAAAATATGGAGATAACATATAATTAATCAAAATATTTCTCTAAAATTCCATATTGGTCATTTTTTTTATGTGGCCTTCAGTAGTTTTTAATCTATATGTATTAGGTCCAAGAATTTATTTGACTATATAAGGACCCCACCACTTTTGAGAGTACTTACCTTATTTATCATGAGTGTAATATAAATTAAGCACTAGGTTGCCAATAGTGAAAGTGTTGACTTTGACTTTTATGTTATGTTTTTAGCAATGTAAGCTTTGTATTGGTGGTTATGATGTAATGAACCCATACATCACTCCTCAAGGAAGTCTAAGGAATGTATACCAACATACCAAAGTTATTCATCATGAATAATTCCATGAAGATACATTAATAATTAAATTAACTCAACTTATAATGGTAAGACAACTTCAAAACCATATACTAATGAGAAATGAGTCTCTCAACTGGTAATAAGTGATGGTATAATAAGCCCAATGTGTAGGATAAATATTGGGTGCTAGTTAGATCTAGAATCTTGAATAATGTTTTGAATTTTTTTTTTTAGGATTTTATTAGTCGATTCCACTTGATGGTTACATTAAGGGTGATGTTGTGTGGAAAAACTTATGTGTAAGTTTGAATTTTGCACACAGTTGTTTGATGGATTTTTTTTAAAAGTTACCATCATCATCAAAAATGATGGTGAGAGGAATCCCAACATGATATTATTTGATTAAGAATGAATTTTGAAATATTGTTGATAGTAACATCTATAATAGGCATAAATTACACCCACTTGGTCAAATATTCAGTGGTTATAATGATGAATATATGGTCATCCTATGATCTAGGTAATTTTCTAATAAGATCCAGTCCCCAAATATAAAATGGCTAAGGAGACTCCACAATTTGAAGCTCAACCAGAGGAGATGAAAAAGATCATCATGAAGTTGTTAAGGATTACACTTTTTGGTGAATGTAATATAATATTCTTCAAGTATAAACCATAAGTATCCCATGCATAGGCATTTTTAGGTAGTAAAGTGTCCACTACAATGACCACCATAAACACCCCCATATTATTTTTCTAAAAAATTAGGAACTTCATCATGAGTAACATAATAAATTAGGGTACCTTCATTATTATGATAATATAATATATAATATCGAAGGACATATTTGTAAGATTATTTTCTAATTCATGTCCTTTCACATGAATCAGCCTCTAAAGGATAAGTATGATGTTTTATGAATTGTATGATGTGTTTATACCATAAAATTTATCAAGTAGTGATAGCCTCATTGTGTCAAATAAATGATTCATTCTTGGACTATAAATAGGATGGTGATTTCCTTATAGCAACAATAAATTATAGCTCATGGATTTATTGATGAGAGTGAAAAAGAGGATGATGAAGTAAGAGAAACAAATATATCATTTTGATATTTTGGGATTTATTTAATAGTAAATGATGTGATTTTTTTAGAAATATTGGTAATAAGTTGATGATATACAATAACATTTTCACTTTTCCATGGATATTCACCACTGACTTGATGACATGCGATTTGTGAATCTCCTAGAGCATGTAAATATGGGATGTATAAATCAATGGCCACTTGAGTCACTGAGATTAGAGATACATATCCAACTATGTTATTAGTGACTTTTAAATATAATTGAAAATCTAGAGGTATGATTTTACCATAAGGGTCAGATAAGACACAACCTTCCCCATCTCCCTAAATACATCTCAAACCATAAAAATGAAGTGTTAGATTTTCTTCATGTAAGTCACTTGTAACTTTAGGTTATTATTCAATGTCAATTTTGGATTTAGGTTTATAAATATAAGTATCATGTTATTCTATGTTTTATGCCTCAATATCAATGATAAACTTATGAAAAATAGTATTTGAGTGAAATAGCATGATTGAGACCTTCAATATAAAGGATCTCTTCATTAGGAAGGGTGTCTTGAAGGTGATTAGTAGTTGGGATAAGAGTGGTGCCAAGTTGATCAACAATTACTTAGCCTTTAAATAATTTGTGTATAATAATTTTAAGTCAAATTCCATTAAGAGAACCATCCATTTCCCAATTTTATATCTAGGTAAGAAAATTTTGGAAATGGTGAAGTGGATCTAAATGTAAAATGACCTAAGTAGTTTGCTAAAGCATATAATGTTAATGTTGGTATCAAAATAGATAACAAGGAAATCATATTCAAAAATTTGGTAACATGTTTCATAATCTATTAAAGCTTGACTAATGTAATATATGGCATATTATCATTTTGTTTCATCTTTTTAAGTGAGCATTTCCCAAAATTCTATGAGGTTAGATGAATTATATAATATGAGGAGGAAATAATTATAATATGGTTGATGAGTAGGAGGATGATGTAATGATTCCTTCATGTTATCATAATATTTTAGACATGCACCAATCCCTTCAAGAGTAGTACCCTTCCTAAGGAGTGAATTAACCAAATAGATGCAGTAAGACATCTTAGGAAAAATCATTAGATTAACCTGAGTTTACTAAGATATATTCATATGTCTAGAATGGAATGAGGGATATGCATGTTTATGATATATTTTATTTTATTTGGATCTAAATCAATCCCTTGGAGTAAAACTAAAAATCATAATATTTTTCTTATATTAACACTGAAAACACATTTGTGAGGATTAAGTCTAACTTAGTATTTGATGATTATATCAAAGATAATAGAAAGATCATGAAGGTGATTTTCATGGTTCTTATATTTGTAAATAAGATCATCCACATAGATTTAAACTATTTTATGAATGAGGTCATAAAAAATATGGGTTATTTCACATTGATAAGTACCTCCAACATTTTTGAGGTCGAAGGGCATTTTAAGGTATCAATAAGTTCCACATTCAATGGTGAAAGTAGTTTTATGTTGATCCTCATGAGTGATAAATTTGGTTACTACCTAAAAATTTATCCATGAGAGATAACATTTCATAGTCAGTCAAAGAATCAATAATAATGTCACTGGATGGTAAATAAAGTTATCTTTAGGACATGATAAGTTGATATGATGAAAATATATACATATGTTAATTACCATAGTGACTTTATTGTAAAAAAGTACAATGTTATAAACCCATTCTGAGTAATCGAAGAGTTTATTTAACCTGGCATCTAGGATTTTGATAATTTCTTTGTGACATAAGCTAAATTTATTAGAATGGAATTTACATTGATTTTGAAGAATGGATTTTGCATCAAGATAGGTGATGATGTTATGAGCCAAAATTCTAGTATTGATATCAGGCATGTCTTCATATGACCAGTAAAATGCATCAGGATATTTTTTGAATAAGATATTTTATTTGTCATGTTATTCAAGATGACATTATTTAAAAACAATAATAGATCGAGTGTTTTTGTGTTACTTTCACAACACATGCCTCATGAATAATACAACAATTTGTTGGCCTCTTATTATGATCCGACTTACATTTTTGGTTAGTTGGTCTCAACACTCAAAAGTTGTTTTAGTGGGCCATGTTAGTTTGCATGTTCAATAAGTCCCCTAAAAAACCTTTATTTGATAAACCACATCTGTGTAAGAATATTTAACATAAAACACTTAGTGTGAAAGTGTGGCCTTGACCTCCTAGTTTGGATTTTAAAATGTTTCTCTTTAGCTCTGTATAGTTATTCCAAGAGGTAATTTTGATTTGTGTGATGATTCAACCTCTAATACCTATCCCATCATGACAACCAAGCATGTGCATATTTTTTTTAATGTTTTAAACTTAATCTAAATACAGATTCTTGATGCACCCTCAACACATACGAATTTCAAAAAACATTGTATGATTCCCTGCTAGGTTTTTTCTAGGTTTTTTTTTTTAATTTTAATTTTTAGGCCTATTTAGGCTTTCAACCCTTGATTAGGTATTTGGGGTCCTAATTATCATTCATATTTATAATTGGGTTATTTTATTTAATTTGGACTTGACTACATAATTTCTAAAATTTATAGACCTAACTATACATCAAATTCTAATTAAGTATAGGGAGGGGTCTATTTCTTAGTTATTTGTTATTTAAAGATTTATCTCTGATTAGGTCGATGGGGTTTGGGTTATAATTTTTAATTTAGTAATTGAGATATTATTCTTATATAGGTCTTGTCAGTGTAAATTGTGGCTTCATAGTGGCAGTCAGGCTTCGAAGCTTGACTAGGTAATGACCTGCCCATGAGCCTAGTCTAAAAGATAATCAAGGCCTAAGCCTTGACTAGGTCATTAAGGCTTGGATTTCCTAGTTACTTTTTTTATTACACCCATAATCCTGATTAGGTATGTGGGTCCCCTCCCTTCATCCCATAATTTTATATAGGCATTCAAGCCCCTATTATAATAGTAAGCCCATGGGCATTTTAAATCAGTTTTAATCATGGGTCTCAAGTCTGATTAGGTCTTAGGGATCCCCACATAAAATTTTAGCATTTAATCCTTACCTAATTAGGATTTGATCCATTGATTAGGTATTTAACCTATTAAAGAGTACATCACCTTGCTAATCAAAATTTAGAATCTTGACTAGGTAAGGGGAGATTAAAATTCAAAAAAAATGAAAATTTTAAATGACCTAGGCCTCCTAGAAGTTTGATTATGTATGGGAGGCCTTTTTTGGAGCTCGTGTTGGTTTTTTGAGAATAAATTTTACCTAGTTTATCAATTTTACAAACCATTTGTGTTGAAAGCACATTCTCAAGTGTTAGTCATTTTAGTGTTATAAATTTTTCGTAATTTTATTGAGTGAAAAGTTATTCATGTTTTCATCTCCTACTTATTGGAAAGTGGTTGTAATTTCCATATTTGACTTATTTATTTTTGGCTTTTTCAGAAAAAGGTAAAAGGTGGTGGGAAAGTTGTTTGGTAGCTACATTTAATGGAGGTAGCTAAAATTTGAAGGAAAACTTGTTTCCCTTTGAAATTTTAATTATTATATATTGTTCAGGCTTAGCCATTCCAAGGGTTGACTAATTTTTTCTCCTTTGAGACATTATGGACTAGTCACATTTTTATTTATTTGTATTGTAATTTTTTACTCTCCTTTGATGACCAAATTTATACTCAAATGATCATTGTAAACTCTATTTATGTTATCAAAGATAAATTTTTTTATTAGTACAAGTTGTGGAAGATTTTTTTTCACTTGTGTGTTTAATAATATGTGATTTAACCTTTTAGGGTTTTACACATGTAATTCTTATATTTGGTTAAAGGGATGAAATGTCCAAATAAGTTTAATAAATTACAATAATCAAGCTACTAATTGGTTGTGATTTTGACCTTGTTTTAATTTCTATAAATAGTAACAAATAATAATAAATATAAACTTAGCTGAAAAATAACTATCATGGATTATTTGGGTTTTAAAATTTGATATTTGAGTAGTAATATTTGTCATCAATAGGATTCTAGTATTCATATATTCACTAGCTAGTAGCACCTAGTGTGGATAGTAGATCCATCTATGTGTAGTGTCTTAAATATGGTGATAATGTCCCATTTATGAAACTATTCCTTTTTTAGGGAGCACCTATGCCTGTGTTTGTATGTTATGTTCTTATGTGACGAAAACATGTAGTTGTGTATTGTATTGAAAAGCTTGATTTGATCCACAAACCCTAGTTCTCTTCAAAAGTATGATATGAGAAAGAATTGAGTGTGTGTTAGTAGGATGGATTAGACATCCACAACACCCTACTATGTAGAGAGTTGCCTACATACCAATACTCCAAAGAGGGATCAACTCTGATGTAGTTTTCCCACCTAGTGCTTGATGTCTATTCAAGTGAATGCAAGAATGAGAGTGGCCTTGGAATCCTTAAATGTGCTTGAGCTTTAGAATTATTGAAAACTAGACTTAGGGATACTATAGATGGTAGTATGTATAAATTAGGGTAGAATAAGGATAAAGTACCTTAATTTTGTATAACTTTACCTTTGATTTAAATAGCTTTTGCATCTATTTTCCATCTAGTAATAGAGGTGGATTAGACTTGTATTTATAGGGTTATATTTCTTATTTGGATAATAAAATTAGCATAAGAAGACCTTAGGAGGGACACATATTTGAAAAAATACTCATTGGGAAGAGTTGGGGATAAGGACACTAGCACCATGTGGTTTTAGTGTCCCAAATGTGGTTTTAATGTCCTCTCTATAGACTTCTAAGAAATTTGGATTAGAGTTAGGGATGATAGTTTTAGATTATGTCCTAACTAGCTATAGGTGATTGTGGTTTAGTAAATGATTGGAAATGGAAGTCTAAGGCTCTAGAATGGATCTATGTCTAGCCTAGGTATAGGTTAACTCAAGAGACACTCTTAGCATCTAATTATCACTTTTAAGTGATTATATTTTCCCCCTATTTATTATAATAATGCAACAAAGTGAAATGACTAGTATAAATGAAAAAGAAGCATACCTAAACTTACCTTGGAAGTGAAGCCTATGTAGCTAAGTTTGAATATGTGAATTTGTATCTACATATGTGGAACATGATCCAAATAAATTTCCTATAATGAAACATGAAAAAATCAATCCTTTATTAAGAGACAATTAAAAAAATATTATATTAAAATAAAATAACTAAATAAAGCTGAGGAAAGAAAGAGGAAAGGAATGAATACACCTTATTGGGTATGTGAACTAATGCATGAACTTGGTGACAATCTATGTGTGTGAATATGCATAGTGATAATATCATTTAATATATTTAACTGAGATGATGGCTTGCTCAATCCTCATATGGGTGTCTCAAAAACATAATCCAATTTTACTCCATCATTTCCCACCCTAATTAGTGGATCTTGATCTATGTGAATAGCTTAGATAAGACTATAAGTGTGTCAAACCCTATCACGTATGTATCTAAAGAAATAAATGAGGCCATGAATCGATTATTGTCCGTTATGTGAGTTAGATTCATCTTTAATTATACTACATGAAGTACTAAAAGTATCTAGTTGATTAATCTATGCATTTGACTCTATAACCACTCGATAATGACAACCACTATAGCTGGAGTAAATTATGATTATGGTGACAACTTATAATGTGATAATAATTATATACATCTGATATAATGACATGGTGTTTTCCATTCGTATGATCAACCTATCTAAAGCTGAGTATATGGAAACTATGTGCCATACACATGGCCCCAATATGGTATCTAAGTATACTGAATCTAAATCATGTAGTAGCTAAATCTATTTAGCTAAATTGAATGTATGAGTGATCATGTCATGCATGATGCCACCAAATCTGAGTGACTATTATGAATTTGAATTAAAATAATTGAATATGAGCTAATCTAAATATAACTACCAAACTTATGTTATATTTGTGCAAATATATATTATACTTGGTATACTTGTTTGAATGATCTAGACTATTTTGAAGTTAGGGATACTGGATAATAGGACCCCTATAGTGGATAGTATCACCCTATGGTGTTAGTGTCCCAATTTGGGTGCTAATGAATTCCTAGTCTAATCTCTATGTGGTATGAACTAACTATTGAGTATTTATTCTATTATGTGTTTGCCCTGAGTCTAATATTTAAAACTAAGCCTGTGTGCTAAAATGTATCTATGAAAAGTAATGTAAGAGCTTGATATTTTTGACAACCCCTGTAAATTCCTCCTATTTTGAGGGTAGTTGTGAAATATATGAAATAACTACCCTCTAAAATTTAGATCTACATAATGTGTTATCCAGATCATGTGCATGATATTCTAATATAAAATAAAACATAACATCAGAATGTAAATGTAGCTAAGCATAAGTAGGAAATATAAGGTGTATGTTGTAATCTAGCATTACACAAGGGTTTCAAGGTAGATGTAATAAATGTACAACAATACTAAATTTTGAGTAACTACCTAGGGGATGGGGCATGATGTCCACTAAGGCTTCCATGTAGGAAGGGTAGATGCATGAGATCCCTCATGACATTGAAAACTAGTGTGTGTGTAACAAGTAAATACAGGTGTCATGGTGTAGAAACATACAAGGAAGTAAACATACAAACACATTAGGCATGAAAAAACTAGTCCAATGGGCCATAATACAAGGGACATGGTCACATGTCACTAAATCTAAGAATGAAAACATACAAGGACATGTTTAAATCTCCACATACGTAAATAACAAGCAATTTGGTGTAGATCCATAGAGAAGGACATGTTAAAATGTTCGTATTTAGAAGCATGAAAAAGCACACATAAGGGAAATGGGTACATTTTTAAGGCATAAAAATAGAGAAGTGGCATAGAATCCAAGGAACAATGCCATATTCAAATTCCCTTGAAATGGAAGAATCATAGGAAAAATAATAAAGTCTAATATAAGAACGAAAAATGAAATCATGTATAACTATGTAATACAAATATATATAGATGCCAAGGTGTATATTTAATGAGTATAACTAGTGATAGTAAATAAAAAAATCTAAGAAATGAATAACAATGATCAATATCAAAATAAATCAATCCATAAGTGGAATGTATAGTATGTAAAGATAAAACCTAGTTATAGCAGCTATGTAGGAGATGCCCCCAAGTGGGAAGATGTAGAAATGTATAAACCTAGAATGTTGTAGATACCCCTAATGGTTAGATGATAGCTAATATGGATCAATGTAATGGATTGGATTCCTATCTATAATCTGCAAGCACTCAAAAATAATAAGTGAAACATATGTGTATGATAAAATATACTATACTAGGATAACTAGAAATATGCAATATCTAGCAAGTAGTAGAAATGTAAACATGAAAATGCATAAAATCTATAAAATTTTGTATTTTTGAAATTTATGAAGTTTTTGTATTTTATGCATATAAGCTATGTAAAATTATATGAAAATAAACTATGTACAAGGAGAGAGAGAGAGAGAGAGAGAGAGAGAGAGAGAGAGAGAGAGAGAGAGAGAGAGAGAGAGAGAGAGAGAGAGAGAGAGAGAGAGAGAGAGAGAGAGAGAGAGAGAGAGAGAGAGAGAGAGAGAGAGAGAGAGAGAGAGAGAGAATTATGTGAAAGGGTGGAAACCATACTAGCCTATGAGTCTCTCTAAGGACTCTATCAAACACTATGATGTATGTATAGGATTTTTAATCTCTATTGTAACTGATAATCATGAAATATATATCAATGGAATTTGAACTATATCACATGGGACATCCTCAATCTTAACCACCTAGTTAGCATGTATATACTTGAGTCATTAGTGTACTATAGATAATATTTCTCAAAGCTACTATAACCATGGCCTTCCTAATAATATTTCAAATACCTACACTAGGTGTTAATAGAAATTGAGTGGCTATGTGTGTTATTCTAACATGTAATAGAAGCATTATCTCCCTAATGAAGGTCTAAACATGGCCACTAAAACCACTAATAACTTTATCTATAGGTAATATATCCTGCTCTATTTAGCCCAAGTGATTTAAGAGTGGCATAGTGCACATGTTTATGTTTGACTTATTATTAACCATGACACTATGAATATGATGGTTATCTATATATGCTCGTATGAAGAGTGCATGTAAATTTGTGTCATCATCCACAATCCCCTTCTCTAAAAATGTGATAAGTGATCTACGTATCACTATAGTGTGATACATGGAAATAATATTATGTAGGGAATATGTCTCCTTAGTAACTGTGTGATAGGGAGCTAGTGGTGAATGAGCCTAGTATGTATAATGAGCACCTAATGTGCCCCCCTGCCTTATTATTTATATGCTTAGTAAAAGGATATAAAAATATTTCAAGTTCTTTTGCTTCTATTTTCTATTTTAGTGTCTTTATGGGTGTGCCCAAATCAATTATGTTGGCCTCAATGAGATCATGTATCTTATGCTTTGGTCTAATTCATATGTTTATCATGTGGCCTAGTTCCCTATGATACTCATATAATGCATTTGAATCATAACTCTTTGGAAGAGGTCATGTCATATCAACCTTTTTAATGAGAGGGAGAGACATGAAATTGCATTCTAATAATTATTGTATAACTTGTGCTAGTGACTATGGTAAATTAGTGAATACTCTATGTCAAGGAGATGATGAAATCAATCTAAGAAAAGGGTCTAAAGCTATGTTAACTATGGCCTTTTGATCACTTTTGTTTTCTATGTCCCTGAATTTATATGGAGGTTTGTTTTTAGTCTTGATAGTTGAATTTGATCCATTTATGTACTTTATTTTCCCATTTCTAAGAGCTTAACCTCTCTTTCTTTAACTATGTGTCACATATCTATAAATGTGGGAAATTTATTTAATAATATTGATTCATGAAGGGATGGTAATAGACACTATTTGAATATATCTTGAAGCTCTTTGTCTACCATGGGGATAGTTAATTTTGATAAGATTATCTTGTATCTTAAGACATAATCAGCTATGGGCTCATTTTACTTTTTATTTAGTTGTGATACTTTTTCATATGATATCTTATCACTTATGTTGATAAATAAGTGTGATAGGAACATATTTCCTAGAGGATTAAATGTTGTAATAGTTTGGTTAGGCAAAACATATAACCATTGAATGACATAATCCTTCAGACTACATAGAAAGAACTTCATGAAAAGCCAATCATTGGATGCATAGTCAAAGCATGCCACATGAAAGGATCTAAGGTGATGCTCTAGGTCACGCTTGAAATCATATAATGTGAGCTTGGGTGCTACAAAAATAGATGGAAAAGGATTTTCCATAATGTGACATGCTAATGGTGTATGTAAGAGAGTGTTAGAATCCAAATCATGTGATGGCGTAGCTGCTCCATACTCTATATGTAATACCTTATATTAGAGAGAAAGAACCTGATACATAAGGGATTGTATATCAAGAGGAGAATAAATAGCCACAAGTGGAGAGGTTTTCACTGATGGTCAAATAACAATCTTAGATTGTGCTATCTGAGTTGATTGAGTGGGCCCCATTGAAGGTATAACATCATTAAATGGAGTGGTTTAAGATTAACCATTATTATTATTATTTTTATTGATTTATAATATGTCCTATATAATTTATTCATGATAATGATGATATTCCCAAATTCTATCTCTGAAGCCCTGTAATACCTTATCCTTATTCACAAGTATATCACTATCATTAAGTGGAGGTAGTGTGTCTTTGATCTTTAATATGGACTTGATCTTGTTCTTGGTTATATTATTTATCCTCAAATGCATTTTCATTGAATTCCACATAATCAAGGTGTGAAGGATTAATATCTAGAGTTGTAGTAGGTTCATTTTCCTTGTTATAGGTTTAGATAGCTGGAATCTAAATATGCTTTATAGGATTACCACCTAGTCTAACACTTATTCTTAGGGGGAGAGAGAGAGAGAGAGAGAGAGAGAGAGAGAGATTTTCTAAATGGCATATAAAAAATAAATTGAAATATAACTACTACAATAGAATATATGAATTCTAAATAATTAATATTAGCTAATGAAAATGTGATAAAATAGGATACAGACCCTAATATCATCTAAGGTTAGGGTTTTTGAAACAAGGGTTTCTTAAAAATAATTTAAATTAGATGTAAAAAAATTGAAACCATAATGTAAAATATGATTTTAATTTAGATAGGTTATCTAAATAAAATAAAAAAATAAAAATTATTGAGCTCTAAATATATTACACAAAAATAGGAATTAATGAAAGTGAGGGTTTAATGCAATATTCAAAGTAAGATGAGTTTACCAAATGATTTAACCTTTTAGGTTTTTACACATGTAATTCCTATGTTTCATTAAAGTAATGAGATGTCTAAATCAATTTTAAAAATTGCAATAAATAAGCTACTATTATTTTTTATTTTGACCTTGTTTGATTTTTAAAAAATAGAAATAAATGGGGATAAATAGAGAATTAGCTAAAAACTAATTATCACAGATGATATGAGTTTTGGAATTTAAGATCTAAGTAGTAATTTGTGTCATCAATAGGATTCTAGTATTTATATATTTATTGGATAGTAAAACCTAGTTTGGAAAGTAGAGCCATCTATGTATAATGTCCCAAATATGGCACTAAAGTCCCCTTTATAGGACTATTCATATTTTTAAGGAACACCTATGCCTATGTATATATGTTTTATTCTTGCATGACCAAATCTTATAGCTATGTATTATACCTAGAAAGCTTGATTTGATCTATAAACCCTAGTTCACTTTTCAAGTATGATATGGGAAAGAATTAAGTGTTTTATTAGGATGGATTAGACATATTCAATACCCCTTTATGTAGAGAGTTGCCTACATACCAATACTCCAAAGAGGGATCAAGTCTAATGTAGTGCTCCCACCTAGTGCTTAATGTATGTGTAAGTGAATGCTCGAATGAGAGTGTCCTTAGATGCCTTAAATGTGCTTGAGATTTAGAAATCTTGAAAATTAGACTTAAGGCTACTATAGATGGTAATATGTAGAAAGTAGGGTAGAATAGGGATAAAGTACCTTGATTTTTCATGACTTTGTCTTTGATTTGAATAAATTTGACATATATTTTCCACCTAGTGAATAAAGGTGGATTATAATTATTTTTATAGGGTTTTATTTCTTGTGCATATAATAAGATGATATTAGAACTACCTTAGGAGGGGAACACATTTGAAAAAGTATCCATTGGGAAGATTTGGGGATATGGATAGTAGCACCCAGTTGGTGAAACTAGCACCATGTGGTTATAGTGTCCCAAATGTGATGCTAATGTCTTCTATACAGACTACTAAGCAATTTGGATTGGAGTTAGGGATGATCATTTTGGGACTATGTCTTGACTGTCTGTAGGTGATTGTGGTATACTAAATGACTATAAATGTAAGTCTAAGGATCTAAAATGGGTCTATGGCTATCCTAAGGATAGGTTTTATCAAGCAACACTCTTAGCATCCAGTTATCACTTTTAGGTGATTACACAATGGTTTTATTTTATTTCCTCTCCACAACATGATCCTCAAACTCTATAAATAGTTCCCATTATGGTTATGTTAATGTTATCTAGACACATGATTAGTTTATGGGTGCATTTGATAATGATAAAAAAAATTTATTGCCTTTTCTATAGGTTTTTCCTTCACTTTCCCCTTATCTTTTGATTTTTTTATATCTCTCTATTAGTTAGGGTTATATTATGATCTATATGCAATCATATTTTATCACATTAACCTAGTTTAAAGTATCATTTATTATTTTTTAAACATTTTTATTTGTATGCAATAAATGCATTAAATTAGTGGTACTCTCACTTTAATTAAAACCTTTAAATGCTATTTTTTATCATATGGGAAAATATAAATATGTAAGTTTGTGTTTATTTCATAAAATTAGTGAAAACCCACATGCCTAAAATATAAAACCTCATATTTTTATCTAATCTAAAAAAATACTAAAATAATAATAAAACCTATTTCAAATATTTAAAACTAGTAGGCCCCTTGAATTGGAATAGTTTTTCATATACCAGTTGGATCACCTAGTACTCCATGACCCAAAAATAGAAAACCTTAGGGAGACCTTACAATACCTATTTAAGGAGAAGTCAAATAGGTGACCATTCATGTTTAGAATTAGTGTGCAAAATAACACATTAATATACTTACACTAAAATAAGGGTGTATTATAAATATTCTAGATTTATTATTGGGTTTGATTGTTTTGTCATATCCTTTACACTTTCATGACCTTGCTAAATGCTTTAAATGCATATCAACAAACTATCACTAAAATGAGGGTGTATTCTAAAGAGTTTATATTTATGACTAGTTTTGGGGTCTTTATCCCTTTTTTAACACTCTCCTCACATTGTTGAATGCTTGAAACATACATCAAAAAATTGGTGTTATAAGGAGGGCATGATTATGATATTTGATCCATAATTTCATTCAAGTCTTTTTTCCCCATATTGTATGCTTTCCACACAATGTTTTGTGCTTGAAACACACAAAAAACTAACATAAGGAGGGATTGAACTATTTTTTTACCAAAAAATCTTAAATTTTAAATTTTGATTTTTGAGATGTCTCCCAAAATTACTACTAGGAAACTAAAAATTTAAAATGATTTTGCTTGGCTCGATGGAGGTGGATTCCCTATGAATATTCTCGATCTTGATCATGATTTTCCTAAGAATGTCAATAAATATTATCCAAAATACACATAAAATAATATTTGAACTAGCAAAGAACAAATTTAGGCATTCAAAGATACAATTATTTAGACTCGAATCCATCATGAAGATGTCTCTTTCCATCTATTTCCTTATTCCGTAGATGAGGTTGTGCATAGTTGGTACCTCAACCTACTGGATGGATAAATTACCTCGTAGGCAACCTTTTTAAATGCATTTGTTAAAAAAATTAGCATGACCACAACCTTAATTCCATGTATTATAAATTTAATATAGCCCATAGGATCCCAATGAACCCATGAGTGCATTTAACATTTGCTTCCACTAGTTATATAAGAGGTTGAAAGATTGATTCCTAAAAACAATGTTGGTTGATATTGAGATCTATCTTAAAACATTGGACACCTTGAATGTTATTCTCATTTAGAGGAATTCATCTTCTCTCACATCTATGAAATTGAGTTATCAGGAATCTATCATCATTGAACAACAAAAAATGACATATAGTTATGGTGTTGACCCATTTTATTCATTAGGATAGTCAGGTCTTTATACCTAAAATCCTTCAACTTATTTGCTACAAATCAGCATGTGGACTAA
The DNA here is from genome assembly GCA_037957365.1 of Torreya grandis. Taxonomy (NCBI): domain Eukaryota; kingdom Viridiplantae; phylum Streptophyta; class Pinopsida; order Cupressales; family Taxaceae; genus Torreya; species Torreya grandis. The sequence goes on from JARHVA010002981.1 coordinate 1,427,038, forward strand.
TTTTCAACTTATAATCCAAAATTACCTCAAGCATAAAATAAATGAAACCTCATTTTGAATGATGAAAAACCTACTAGTATATTTAACACATGCAATTATGTCAATTCAAAACTTGAATAATATGTTTTTTTAGTGATTAAGCATATTTTATTGTTGTTACTAATCAAGTTAAATTATCTATATGACATACCCAATAAGCAATGCATGCATTGAACTATGATTCCACATTCCTAAGTTTATAATTTAGGGCCTACGAATGTGTAAATGAGATAATTGCTTAAGTAGTTATTTTGATCTATAATGTTTCATTTATTAGAAAAAAACTAATTCAAGAGAGCAATGATGAGGATGAGTTCAATGATGAATTTTTATTAGTCATTTTAGGTGAGTCATGAGTAAAAATTAGAGTAGCAAAGTTTTGAACACATAAGAAAACAAATCATAAATTGCATGTAATTAGCTTGTAGAAGAAGTGGAGGAATAGGAGTTGTTAGATAAAGAAGATACATTATATGCCTTTGAAAAAAACATATCATATTTAGTTGTTATTACATTTATAAAGATGATTCAGGAAGATCAAAAACTTTTTTTCAATAATTTACCTCTCATCTCATCATTAGAGATGGATGAAATGAAATAAAATAATGTTTAAATTAACTATCCCTACAAGGGGGAGGAATTGAATGAGTTTGAAATTGAAGATATACCACTCTAAGGCATCCTTAATTTTCATCTAGGTGGCATAGACTTGAATGGTGAAGTCATGAGGGTTCTCACCACTAAAGATCAACATTTTCACTTTGCTCATGATAAATGGAAGGAAGTTGAAAATCAAGTTGTTACCCATACATTTAAAATTTAAAATTATTTAGATTGTCTTATAGAATACGATTGTAGAATCCACATGGTTCTCTTAGAATTAGAGGCATTAAAATCATAAATGAGAAATAATGAGTGTGGTGGCATGAATAAATAAATGAGACTGATGATAGTTGGGGATGAAATACCTCAATCCATTGTAAATCTCCACATACTTTAGCCATTGATAAAAAACTAGAAGGTAATTAACATGGTAAAAATAATGTTTGTGCCTTTTACATGATTATAATGATAAGGAGGATGCTGACATAACATTATTAATGATAAGAGAGTAGCCAACATTAGACTCACCGATTAGTTGACACAAAGAAAATGCCTTTGTCATGTTTGGTGTTCTAATCTCTCTAGTATATGTTGATACCCACACATATCCCTTTCCATAATTCACTATATGGGTAGATTTATTTGTTAAACACCATCCTAAATACTTTTTAAAAATTAAATGTAAGTATATTATTGAATTTAATGTTAATAATTTGCTTAATTTTCCAGAGAACATCATAAATATAACTCTTTAGGATATTATGCATGAACAAAAAAGGGAAACCTCATCATAAATAAGATTTTTTTGGTAGGATTTGTACCTCATCATAAGTGTCTAACTAGTGAGGATGTCCTATGGCTAGTCCATGGGTGATTCCTCAAACTCCTACTTCTAGGCCTGAACTAGCCTAGTAAACTCTTGTAAATACCTTCTCTTTATTTTCTACCTTTGATTTCTTATTTTTATTTCATTTTTTCATCTATTTATTATTTATTTTTTATTTTTTAATATTGCCTCTCATTTGTCCTTTTTTGTCTAGCCTATCTTTTTTTACCTATAGATTCAATGTTAATCTAAGAATGAGGAAGGATGGTTTGTAAGTAGGTAGCTTGAGTGAAATTTTATTACATAAGTAATATGATTAGTTTATAACATAATATTATGTTTCCAAATTTGTTTTTAAATATTAGGCTATCATGTGTATTCTATATTTATTCATGTTTGGGCAAGTTTGGGTAAACTATTTATCCTCTAAAAATATTCTCTCGAATCCACACAAAAAATCACATTTTAATGGTTTATTGGGTTTCTTAGATGAACATGTTATGGTTAATACCTAAGGAAAAAAATATATAGTTTGAATTTAGCTTACCATAGTAGTCCCCAACATGGGATTAAGTCATCAAAAAAAAAGATAAATGAAAATAAACATCAATTTTTGAAAAAAAATATTATGGGTGATTCAGGCAACCTCTACTAGGGCTATGGATGCCTAGATAATAATAAATTAGGCCTTGAGTGGGATTACAATAATATTCATAAAGTCTATAGATGTCTATCTAGTAGTGGAGAAATGTCCATGTAAGTGTTCTCAAGATAGGATTCATCAGCCCAATGATTGAATTTGTAGTAGTTATTCCTCACAAGTTATAGAAGTGGTAACGAATTCATTTTCACACACCAGGTCATTGAGGATATTAAATTTGGCCATGTAGTCACTCCATTATTTTCCTATCTTAAATTTGTTCATGTTTCATGTACTATCTCAGATAGATATTCTTGGTTCATAGACATGTTTCTTTAGTTTTAAAATACTCATGAGTATTTTTATATAGAGTCACCATTTTTTTTTGCTTGAAAAATAGACCTTAATTCCTCATACAACATATAACACCCTTTTAGCCCCTTATTATGCTCCTGTCTATGCTAATATCTAGTTGTTCTCATCCCTCTCAAGTTTCCTTGATGGGACATCTCAATTTATATGTCAAACTAGGAACTAAAACCACCTATGTTGGATATACCATGCCCATGCAAGAAAATTTAATATAAAATAATTAGCATGAAATCAGAGCCTTGGCCTCCCAGTTTACCTTTGAAAATATTTCTCTCTCAACTCATTCAAGATACTCTAGGAGGTCATTTTAATTTGTGTGTTGATTTATCCTCTAAGACCTATCCCATCATGATAACCAAACACATGTGGAAAAGTTTCATATTTTACACTTGGTTTTAAAAATACTTCTTGATTCCCCCTCAACATTAAGATGAATTTATAAAAAAAATCATAATAACCTAGTTATGTATATTGTAGGTTATTTTTGAAAATTTCAGTTTATATATCTAATCAAGCTTACAACCCATGATTAGGTATTTGAGGTCACAATTTTCATGTTTCAGTTGTAATCAAGTTTTTTTGGATGATTTGGTCTTGATTGTAAATTTCTAAGTTTCATAGACCTAATCAAACTTCAAAGTCTGATTAGATATATGGAGGGGTCAAAATGGGTCAATTTAAAATTTATTTATTACTAAGATATTGATCTATGATTAGCTTTCTAGGAATTGGGTCAGTGTTTTTATTTTATTAATCTAGGTATTTTTATTGTATATGTATTGCAGGTTTCAATAGTGGCTCCATAGGGGAGCTTAGGTTTTGAAGCCTGACTAGACTTGAAACCTATCAATGAACCTAGTCTTAATTTTGATTGGGATCAAAACCCAAACTAGATCATTATGTCTTGGAGCCACTATTTCATTTTTTAATCATGCTTTAAACCTGGTTAGGTTTATGGGCCCCCTCCATTCATACCATAATTATATGAAATAATTTGAGCCTTGGTTATAATAATGAGCCTGGAAGCATTTTAAATCAATTATAATTGAGCTTCCCAAGCCCAATTAGGTAATTAATCTTATTAATTAATATCTCACCTTTATAATTGAGATTTAAAAGCTCGATTAGGTAAGGAGGACTTAAAATTCAAAAAAGTGTAAATTTTAAATGACATGTGCCTCTCAGAATCTTGATTAGGTCTAAGAGGCCTTTCTTTGTATCCCATGTTAGTTTTTTGATGATAAATTTTACATCAATTGTTAGTTTTTAAAATTATTTGCATTATCTAAAAGTTCATTCTAGCCTGATCATTTTGGTCTTTTTAATTTTATGTAATTTTATCTAAGTGAAATTTTTTTGATGTTTTCATCTCTTGATTACTGAAAAGTGCTTGTAATTTCAATATTTGACATAATTATTTTTTTTTGTAAGAGAATGTGAAAATTTGTGGTCAATCTAGTTTATATCTACTTTTTATGGAAGTACCTAGATTTTGGAAGGAAACTCATTTTCCTTTGGAGTTACATTTGGCATATAATACTCTGCTTAACCATTAGAAGGGTTGGTTTATTTTTACTCCTTGGAGACATTGTGGACCAGTCACATTTTTATTTATTTGTAGTGTAATTTATCCTTATCATTTTTATGTCTTGTCATTATGTTTCCATATTCTATACATAAATGATATTTTAAAATTTATTTGTGCTATCCAACAAAATATTTTCATGAATACAAGTTGTGAAGATTATTTCTCATTTACTTGTTAATCACGAAATATATTGAGAGGGGGAGGGGTGAATAAGTATATTATTTATCTTTTTACTTAATCAAAAATTTTTCTTTAACCACTTAACCACACATTCAAGATATGCAATAAAACTGAAACAATAATATGCACCACACAAGAGAGAGAGACACCATATTTTTACATAGAAACCCAAAGTGGGAAAAACCACAAAGAATAATCTCAAGTATATGAATGAACACCAAATCAAATTATAAAGTCCATAAGCACCAACATGCAGGTGGACCAACCCCTTTACCGAGCATTAACACAATAACTATTTGTGAGCACCAACCCATAGAAGCACCAACCCCTTGCAAAGCTTTGTGAGCACCAACCCACAAGAGCACTATCCCCTCTTGTGTATAAAACACAACTATCTCTCAATGTTGATTACTCAACAAATGACAGATATCTACAATATCTCCTACTTTTCTCTTTTCAAAAATAAATTCAAACTATGCACTCTCTTGCAAATTACAAATGGCTTCTCAAGCCTTTATTTATAGCTTTCCATATGACCTTTGGCATTCACCCTTTGTGACCCTTCAATCCTCATATAAAATGGTGCCAAACTTGCATGACCCTTCATATCCTTGCATTTGAAAATTCATATGGTGAAACTTCATAATCAAATGAATCCTTTCCTCTTTTATCTTTATCTTGGTGACTTTTCATATTCCTCAAAGTGTCCCTTCATGGAAAAATGTGACATACCCTCTTTTTTCTTCACATGGTGAATCTTGGAATTCCTCAAGATGAATCTTCATGAGAAAATTCATCCCATTCCTCTTTTTTCTTTACCCCATGACTCTTTGACTTCTCCATGGGCCCTCTTTTGACTTATATGCAACCAAAAATATATTCATTAATATTAAATAGATATTAACATACATTATCCAAGATATGAATATTAAAAACATCATTAAATAAAATGTAGCCTTTATCACCAATGCTAGACCTTTGACATCAGTGACAATATTTCCAACAATCTCCCCCTTTGTCATTGATGGCAACCTCAAACTGAAACTACCACATCTTGAAACCTACACATACTATCATCTAAAAAACATATAATAAATCCCTCTTACTTTATAAACCTATACCTATTACTTGTACCTATTTTGCACCTATTTTTTTACTTTTACCTATACTTGTTCTTCTCCCCCTTTGAGATCAATGGAAAAGGGCCTAACTTGGAGATAACACTTAACTCCCCTTCAACTAATACTAAACCTCAATGATAGGAAGTAAAAGAAATTACTCCCAACTTCTCCCATAGATACTCAAATGTGTCTTTTGGTAGTGCCTTTGTAAAAATATCTACAATCTACTCTATAGTACTAATATATTCGATATTAATTTGTTGATCTCTAACCTGCTCTCTCAAGAAGTGATATCTGATGGGAATATGTTTTGTTCTTGAATGCATCATTAGAATCTTCAAAATATTAATAGCACTTGTGTTATCACAAAAAATAGAAATAGGTTCATCATATTTTACCTTGATATCTTCCAAAGTTTGCTTCGTCTAAAGCACTTGAGTAAAACATAATACTATTACAATATATTCTACTTCAGCTATAGAAAGTGATACGAAATTTTGCTTTTTTCTATCCATGATATTAAGCTATCACCAAGGAATAAAGCTCCTCCACTTGTACTCTTTTTATCATCCAAGCAACCTACCCAATCTAAATCTATATAAGCAATCAAAGTGAAATCTCTACATATGGGATACCACAATCCATAGTCTAATATCCCCTTGATATATCTGAATATTCTTTTCACCAACTAAACATGACTATCTTTTGGAGCTAACTGATATCTTATAACCATACCTACTACATACATGATGTATGACCTCTATGCTGTCAAATATAAAAGACTACCAATCATAGATCTATATAAAGATTGATCTGTAATAGGTGAATCTTCATCCTTGCTTACCTTATTTCCTATACACATTGGTGTGCCAACTACTTCAAAATCCTCAAAACCAAATTTATTTAATATTTCCTTGTCATATTTACTTTGAGATATGAAAATTCCTTTATCTAACTAAAATATTTACAATCCTAAGAAAAATGACAATTCTCCAAGCATAGACATCTCAAATTATTTTTGCATATTATCAAAAAAAATTGTCATCTTTTCAATATTTCCTCTAAAAATGATGTCATAAACATATACCAAAACAATCAATTGATGCTCACCTTCTATTTTGATGTAGAGATTACTATCAACAAGTCCTCTTTTGAAACCTTGATCTTGTAGGTACTTATCAAGTCTTGCATACCAAGCTCTGGGAGCTTATTTCAATTTATACATTTCTTTCTTCAATCTGCATACATGGTTACTAATATTTGAGAGAATAAATCCATCAGGATAATCAATGAAGACCTCTTATTCTAAATTCCCATTTAGGAAGGTAGATTTGACATCCATCTAAAACACTTTGAAATTTTTAAACACTGCATATGCAAGAAACATTCTAATAGCCTCTAGCCTTGATACTAGTGAAAACGTTTCTTTAAAATCTATTCTCTCAATTTGAGCTTATCCTTTACATACTAATCTTGCTTTACTCCTAGTCATTTATCCATTTTCATTTAGCTTATTTTTGTAAACCCATTTTGTTCCTATCACATTGTGATCTTTTGGTCTAGGCACTAATTCCCAAGTATCATTATTTTCTTTATAATTTAATTATTCATCCATTGCCTTAACCCAATGATTATCATGTCTAGCTTCTAAATTTTGGATAACAAAGAAAAATTAACTTGCTCAGATTCACTTACCATCATTCTTCAGGTGTGAATTCCTTCATTTATGTCCCTGATGATGTCACTTTTATTATAATTTCTCTAAACATATTTGGATGGAGTTTTGGTTTCCTTTTTCTCCTTCTTCTCATCTTCATTTGATTCTTTAAAATCTTCCTCTTCAATGATTTTAGGAATGTCTACTGGATCACTAGTTCTTTGTGTTCCATCTTCTTCTATCCTGACAATTGCACGTTCAACAATTTTCTTGATTCTTTTGTCATAAAATTTATAAGCTTTACTTTTGAAAAAATGACCAAGAAATATACCTTCATCTACTCTAGATTCAAACTTACCAAGTTTTTCATTAGTTCTCTTTATGAATCATCTGCTGCCGAAAACTCTAAAATAATCAACTATTGTTGGTTTGTCTTTGCATAGTTCATAAGGAGTCTTGTCACTATTAACTATCAATAATGCTTTATTCTAAATATACACTATTTTAGAAACTACTTCTCTCTAATATTTATCTACTATATTGGATTCATTTAGCATTGTTCTCACCATCTCTTGATCTATTCTATTTTTCTATTCAAGTACTCTATTTTGTTGTGGAGTTCTAGTTGCTAAATAATTGTCTCTTTATTCGATGGTCCTCACAAAACTCAATAAACTGATCTAACATGAATTCTCCTTCTCGATCTGATCTTAGATGCTTAATCTTTAAACTAGTTTCATTCTCAACTAATGCTTTGAATGCTTTGAAATGTTTTAAAGATTTTGATTTTTTATTTAAAACATTACCCAAGTCATACATGAAAAATCATCAATAAGCAACATGAAATATTTCTTACCTTGAGTACTTTGAGTTCTCATAGGCCCATATAGATCATTGTGAACAAGCTCTAATATCTAAGTGATCGATTACTCTTTTATTTTGAACCACCTTCTGGCCTGCTTCCCATGTTGACAAGGTTCATAAATCATGTCAAATGGCTTTGTAATCTTTGGAAGATTTTTGACTGCTTCCTTCTTGCTGATGTTGACAATATTATCAAAATTTATGTGTCCCATTCTCCTGTGCCATAGCCAAATTTATTCAATCTGATTCAAATAATATCTTTGAATTTTGATGTCTAATAACATACACGAATTATTGCCTATTCTCTGAGCATCTACAAACAACACATCTAAATATTTTATCCTAATTTCACAACCTTATACATAAAAATTTAGTGTGTGCCCATGATCACACATTTGAATTACACTCAAAAGATTATTCTTAAGACCTTTTACATACAAAATATTTTTATTTTTAGTTCTACCATTATCCAAAATTAGTGTACCTTTTCTAGTAATTTTGGCAGTAGTATTACCTCCAAATTTCACTATGCCACCATTGATATTCTTTAAGGTTATGTACTTTATTTTGTCTCCTATCATGTGCCTCAAACATCCATTGTCAATGAACCATGTATTTTCTTCATTTCTTGCATACAAAGTTGTCTATACCAACATAGATTTTTTAGGTTGTTTCTTCTACCATGAACCTATCTAAACTTTCTTGTTAATGAACGGAGCCTTGAAACTATGGTCCTTCTTGACTGACTCAAACATGCTTCTATAGTACCAGTCTATGTATCCAAATTTGTTTCACTTGTAACATATTATGGCCTATTTATTAAAGCTTGATAGAGGAGTGAAATAGTTGTGGCTTCTGTTTGACTCTACATGACTTTCCTTCTCCTTATTTTTTAAATTGTTATCCCTTTTTTAACATTCTATTTTCTTATGACCATATCTATTATAATAAAAATAGTAACCAAAAGAATATGACCTATTTATGAATCTCTAATGTGATTGCCTTTTTTAGATTTGCCCCCTCCAACTTTCTTTGTTTGAGATGTCCTCTATATTCTTAATTTCTTCCCTTTTTATTTCCTCTTTTGTAAGAGCTTCAGCATAGCTCTTTTCTTTTTCCTTACCTATGAAAGTAGTGGCCTCCCCTTTCTCTTTTTCAAATCTGATGCCTATTTTATCTGACATTGATCTTTGACTTTCTAATATCTTATTCAACATATTCGTTCTTTTCTCAAATTTTTAATCATTGGTTTCTCTATCAATGATTACTTTATTTATTTTTTCAAGATCTGCTTTAAAAAAAGCAATTTTAGTAACATACCTTTCACATTATTTACTTACTTTTTTCAATTACGTCATTAGATCTTATTCATTCTTCTTAGTTTCTTCAAAGTGTGCTTGTAGATCTTTAATTTTTTCCTTTGAATCCTTTTCATTTTTCTCAATTTAGAGCTTTAATCTTTGATTCTTCTTCTCAAGAGCTTTTAACACTTCTAAGGCACACCTTAGTTCTCCTTCCAAATTCACTTTAGCTTCATCCTATTCTTCTTCTTGATCATCTATACTTTTGCTTGTAGAGGCATATTTATGTATGGCCATGAATATAATCTCTTCTTCTTCTTCTGAATCATTGACTCCACTATCTTAAGCTAAGCTAGGATTTTAGAATACAAACTCTTCTTCTCAAATTCCTTCTTGAATTTTCCTTTAAAATTCTTCTTGTATGTAGACTTTCCTTCTTCATTATCACCATTACCCTTATCTAGGCACTTAGCTACAAAATGTCCAATATTTCCACAATTAAAACATTTAAAAGGTAATTTTCCTTAATATTTACTTGTGCTCTTTTTCGGCTTGTGAATGAATAGGCTCCATTGTCATCTTCATCATCGCTAAAACTGTCACTTGATTATTGAATCTTAGCCTTCTCTTTATTTGATTCTTGAAAGAAACTTCTCTATTTGAGGGTTTCTCTTGTTCGGTCTACATCTCATACGCCATAAGAATACCATGTAGCTCATCCATTTTTAGCTTGGCTAAATTCTTCATCTCTTAAATGCCAAAACTTTTCTATCATATCTCAATGGTAGAGATATCAAAACATTTTTAACCACAATTTATTCTTCTCACTTTTCTCTAAGACTTTGAATCTGATTAACTATTTGATCAACTTACAAAAGATAACTTGTTATATTTTATTCCTCTTCCATATTCAAACTCTCAAACTGTCTTCTGAAAGTCTAAATCTTAGCTTTTTGAACCTTTCCACCACCTTTGTAAATATTATCAAGTTTTATCCAAGTTTCATGAGCAAATTTACATTACATAACTTTAACAAATTTTGATTCACATGAACCACATAAAATAGCATTTAAAGCTTTAGCATTATTTTCACTTGCCTTCTTTTCTATTAGAGTATTTACAAGTATGGCTCTTCATATTCTTCCACCATTGCTTGCCATATGTTGAATCCAAGGGCCATCAAATAAGTCTTCATCTTTATGCTCCAAAAAAAATAATTTTTCCAATCAAACAAAGGTGCCTTATTTATATAAAAACCTTCAAGTGATCCAGCCATCATAATTTCTCGATCTACCTTCAAAATGTAAAACTTTTTCCAAAGGAAACTGCTCTAATACCAATTTTGGGCATGAAATATATTGAGAGGGGGGTGAATTAGTATATTATATATATTTTTACTTAATCAAATTCTTTTTTTTAACCACTTAACCACACATTCAATATATGCAAAAATTGAAACAATAATATGTACCACATAAGAGAGAGAGAGATAGAGAGACACTAGATTTTTACATGGAAACCCAAAGTGGAAAAAACCATGGAGAACAATCTCAAGTATATGAATGAGCACCAACTCAAATTACAAATTTCACAAGCACCAACTTACAAGAGCACTAACCCCTTTGTCGAACACCAACACAATAACTATTTATGAGCACCAACCCATAGGAGCACCAAGCCCTTGCAAAAATTTGTGAGCACCAACCCATAGGAGCACTAACCCCTCTTGTGTATAAAACACAACTATATCTCAATGTTGATTACTCAATAAATGATAGAACTCTACAATATCTCCTATTTCTCTCTCTTTGAAAACAAATAAAAATCATGCACTCTCTTCCATATTATAAATGGCTTCTCAAGTCTTTATTTATATCTTTCCAAATGACCTTTGACATTCACCCTTTGTGACCCTTCATTCCTCATGAAAAATGGCACCAAACTTGTATGACCCTTCGTATCCTTACATTTGAAAAGTCATATGGTAACCTTTCATAAGCAAATGTGTCCTTTCCTCTTTTGTCTTTATCTTAGTGAATTTTCATATTCCTTAAAGTTTTATTTCATAGAAAAATGTGCCACACTTTCTTTTGTCTTCACATGGTGACTCTTGGAATTCCTAAAGATGACTCTTCATGAGAAAATGCATCACATTCCTCTTTTGCCTTTACCCCATGACTCTTTGACTTCTCCATGGGCCCTCTTTTGAATTATATGCAACCAAAAATATATTCATTAATATTAAATAAATATTAACACACATTATCCAATATATGAATATTAAAAACCTCATTAAATATAATGGGGCCTTTATCACCAATGCTAGACCTTTTACATCAATGAAAATATTTCCAACATTACTTACACATGTAATACAATGGTGGTGTTTTATTTACTCCTCATGGTATGATCCTAAATATTTAGAAATATTTTTTATAGTGGTTGTGTGAATTTTAGATAGATGCATAATCAGTTAATGGGTGAATTCAATCAAAAGATTATAGACTTAGCTACTTATCTCAATGATTTTTTTCTCTTTTCCCCTTCTCTTTTATTATTTTTTATCTCTATTAGTTTGGGTTATAGTAGGGTATAAATGAAATCAAATTATACCACTTTATTTTAATTCAAACAATAATTTATTTCTTTTTTAGTATTAATGTATATATGTATGTAATAAACACATTAAATCAGTCACACTCTTGCTTTAATCAAAACTTGTAAATATTAATTTTTATCATATGGGAAAATCTAAAGATGTAATTTTGTGTTTGTTTCCTAAAATAAGTGAAAACTAAAATTCCTAAAATAAATAAATAAACATCACATTTCCTCATAATCCACAAAAATACCAGAATAATGATAAAACCAAATTTAAATATTCCAAACTAGTAAGCACCTTAAATTAGAATAGTTCCACATAGATCAACTATGTCACTGATTATGTTCTGAACCAACAATAGTAGACCTTATGGAGACTTGACGTGCCTCATTTTGTGAGAGGCTAGATAGTAAACCATCCATGCCTATACTTGATGTCTCAGATGATACATCAGCATGTTCATAGTAGCAATATTAATTTTAATAGTTTCTTCAATGGGCATGGAATTTCCATCGTGGACATGGTATGGAGTTTGTGGAATCATAAATATGAGATTCATTTTGGGATCACTACTAGAAATAAAATTATTGAAGCAAGGATCATTTTTATGAAAATGGCTAAGCTTTTGATATTGGTAGGGAAGTTTAGGCTCATAAGCATGGAGTAATTCTAGTATAGATCCATAGCTGGGAAACATTGGTAAACATCCATAGTATTTAACATTTATTTCAAGATAATGATTTGATTACCTTAATTTTCTAACGTAGAATGTATTTTTATTAAATTAGTATCCTTAGAATATAACATAATGTTATGTTATTGAGTAGAAGATATAGATTATTAGTTAATGATACCCAGCTGATTTTTATAGTCAAATATAATGGTATTAGTTTAAATTTACACTGGGGAGAAAAATATGATCAAGTTTGATTATATAAACTTGGTGAAGAGTGTTTATATCTAAAAAATTGGATCGAATAATATCAAGTTTATTAAAATCATCATATGATAACCCATGGGGTATCTTTTAAACATGGATTTCTAGGAGGTACATAACCTTCAAGTTCTAATTCAATAATGGGTGATATATGAATGACACAAACATCACAGTTGAAGGAATGTATTTTAGCTAATGTATTTTGATAATGCATTACATCTAGGTCTTGTGATTTGGCATGGGCCATGATGTAGGCACCATCATAAGAGGGATAAATAGTACATGTATTAGTTTTAGTAGGGATATCAATGTTAGATACACCTATGTTACTAAAATTATGAGGAAAGATGGATAAATAAAAATGTTGGCTTCCCCATATTCATTAAAATTGAAGTAATAGTCTATGTAAAAATATTCATATGCATTAAATGGGGGAGGACTATCATAAACATCATTAATTAAAAGAAGGTGTAATCTCATAGAAGCAGATAATGATGGATTTATTCCACTATATAAGGAGGTAATTAAGTGGTATTTCAAATGGTTTATAAGTCATTAGGATCTTCATCTCTAGATCCTAAAAGAGTGACATGTAAATTAGAGTGTATGGTGATGAACTCAGGTAGATGAAAACTAATAATATGAGTAAATATATGAATGTGTTATTGAGATTTAGGATTTGAAATTTGGATGCTCAAATGGTCTATATCAGCTTCATGTTTATAACATTTGTCACTATCAAAAAATTTGATACATTTACTACCAGAAGATATGATATATCTCATATGAAGAGTCTAAGGATATCCTAAAATCATATTATAATATAAATTAATATCAGGGATCATGATTTTGGTTTGATTTTTCTTGCATCTAATTGTGAGGGGAAGCCAAATATAACCAAGTGGTTTTTGGTTGGTTTTATCAAATCCATGAAAAGTAAGGTCAGTTTTTTTAAAGTTTTCTTTGGAGTATCTATATTTTTAGATGAGGCAAAGAGAGGTAACATTAATTCCTAAACCTTAATCTACCAAGAATTTTATAATTAACATATTTATTTATTTCAATTTTTATAAAGAGTGGTAAATCATCAGCTCAAAAAAAATTGCATCATTAATAATATCAACTTTAGTGAATTATATGGTAGATTTTGTAGAAGATATTATTTCAATATTGTAAACTTCCTTGGGTGGAGGAACTACAAAAGGAAATATAGGTACCTTGAGATCATTAGATGGGGGTTATTTGATGTCTTACAATTATTTCATAAGGAACTTACAATGATAAGGAGAAGTTATAACTAATTACATGAGTGGAAATTTTCAAGGCATTAATTTAAGTTCATCTAAAAAATTATAATGAGTTTTGTAAGAGGAATTAGAATTAGGCTTAGGTGGATTAGATATGATATTATTTGTAGGAATGGTGGAACTAAGTTGAGGTTCCACAAGTGGGGGAGACTCATCACTAGTGGGTGGCTCTAAGATGAAATAATAGGAGTTGTAGTATCTTTTAAAACTTATTCCTCAATGGAGGACTTCTTGGGTTTGTTGATAGGATATTTGTGATAATGTTTATGATGATCATTCAGTTTAGCCACACCTGAATACAAATAACTAGTATAATATTTTTTTGTAGTTAGCATCAATACCACAAATATTTTTATTGGGATGTTTTGTATATGGATTGGAAGAATATTTTTTAAACTGTTTCTTATTAGATTTAGAAAAAAATTGATAATATTTAATGTATCTTGTACAACAATCCTTGATCATATTATCATGGTCAAAATCATCCCCTGATATAAAAGAAACCATAAGTTTTTAAGAGCATGACATGTTTCATGAGTGTGACCAATATTGGTATGGAACCAATAGATGTTTTTAGGATCATACCACAAGGTAGAATCATTGGTAGAGTGAGTGAAAGGTTTGGATGAGGTAATAACTTCCTTTTTTATAACACTTCAAGGGTGGGTATAAGGAATTTGAATAGCTAATTTGTTTACTCCTATTTTGGTTTGAGTATGCTTAGATTTTGAATTGTTAATGGTTATTTCATTAGTTGAATTTTGGAAATAATTCTTGATGAAACTATGAGAAGGTTCAAATTGAGTCATGAGAAAATCTTGTCATTTGGATTGACCAAACAACATCTTATAAAGTTTGGGGAGAGAAAAATTGATCCTTTTATGGAAGAGAAATTTTTTAAGCAGTGATGAATAGTTTAAATAGATTGTCATTAGTCATGCTATTATCTTATTTATGATATGACTATTTCCATCATTTAGTGAAGGTATGAGTAGTTTCATTAAGTAAATTATTAACATTGATGAAATGGATAAGGCTATTTTATCAAAGTTAATTATATTGGAATTCCTTCACTATAGAATTGACTAAATCCTCTAGTTGTGTATTGGAATGTCTAGGAAGTTGGTTATACCATTCTACATAATCTCCTATAATTTTTTTGATAATAAGTTTGGTAGTATCAGAAGTATTATTTTGGACCCATTCCTTATAACAATTACCAAAATATTTAAGTAAAATATTTGGATCCTTAGTCCCATTGTATGTAATAGTTGTAGAAAAATTTCCAATGTATATGGATATAATAAAGGGAGATAAAGGTTCATTTTTAATACATTGAAGAATTTTTTATGCATAATAGGTTGAGGAATGATGTTCTCATTGGAATATCAAAGAGGAGGGGGAAAAAAATTATAACTATTGTTGAGGCAAGATGATGGGAGGTTGACTTGCCATTTTTAAGATATTTTTTTGCCTTCAGATCATTTGGGAGTCATTAATTATTTGCATAACATTCATTTATTGAATCATTTGGGCAGGAATTTGAGTTGTATCAATAGGTGGATTTTGATTATTAGGAGGGGGAGAGTCCCAATATTGGTAGGAGGAGAGTTCCCTAGATTGGTGAGAGGAGGATTCCCTAGAGGGGGGTTTCCAAGATCAGTATAAATTGATCCAATGGTGAAATAAGGATGTTTGGATAAATTTCCATTCTTATTAGTCATATAAATAGTATTTTCATATATATTTTGGAAGATATTTTAGTCATATAGATCATCACTTTGAGTGATTTTCACCATGTTACATTCAATAAATCTAAATGGTTGTTGGGATTATTTTCACCATGAATGGTATTCATTAGTCAGTAAAGTAGGCAAGAAAGAGAAACCCATGTAAAATTTGAATGGATTAAGAATATAAAATAAAATTATAACATGCGATTTCATGATGTTGATTAAATTGGATAATTGATAAAAATATGTGATTAAGTAAAACAAATTAATGTTATTATCTTAACATGATGTAGTAGTTTTCGACAACAAAATGTTAATGAACTATATCAGGTCAAGTTGATGGAGTATAATAAAAATATGACATAGATGACAATTGAAAAAATATAATAAGTCAACTAAGGCTAATGTAGTTACATAAAATATAAAAAATTAGTATTAAAAAATGTCATGCCTAATCGATGTAGTTATACAAATAGAAATGGTGAAATAAAAAACTTTATCAAATAGGGTTGATGTATTCACATCTAAAAAATTTAAAAGAAATAATAGATTTACTATATTGAACCTAGTTGATGTAGTTACATAGGTAGAGGTTCGATTAAACAAATTATATCATACCTCATCTATGAAGTTTTATAAACATATGGAAATAAAAACTCAAAAGAATATAGAAAACATGGTTGATATAGTATATTCAAACATATACAACTTTATCTATGTTGGATGATGTAGTTAGAACACCCAACATAGAGATATATTGACATTGGATGATACAATCTACAATACAAGATATAATAACAGAAAATAAATTAAACTTTCAACTATTTTTGGTAATTATACATCTAAAATCAAGATCTAGTAGATGTCTTGAATGGATGTGACTGATTTAAAAGATCTCAAAGATACATTATTTTCCATTGGATAATGTCAAATGTATATTTTAGATCATTGAGTAAGTATTGTTCCCACATCTAACGAAACATGGGATCAAGGGTAAATTGAGTAACTTCCCAATGTTAACCATTAATTTGTGAACTATAAAATCAAACATATGGTTATGTTCTTAAGGTTCAATGAGAAAGGGGAAACCTAGGAATTTTATAAATACCATGAAGTACATGGAAACTAAAATTCATGTTTATCACTATATTATGGCTATGATTATTGGGGAAAGCCACTCATGCCATGATGTATATAAATAATATATAAAGCTTTTAAAGATAACACTACATATCATTTCATGGTAGTAGCTAAGTGGTTTGAAAATTTCTAGAACAAAGTTTTTAAGGAAATCCAATCAAAGAGAAAATAATGGTGAAATCAATGTCAAAAATCAATTTTCATCTTTTATATAATGTAAATAAATAAGTTAACTTTAAAGTAAGTGTTTAACTAATTATTAAAAAGGAAAGTTATTTTTACTTAATTACATAGAAAATGAAAACATATATAATTAGATTGGTACAAGCTGATGTAGTTATTCAAATAGTATAGAATTAAATCAACTTAGGATGATGTAGTTTATGAAAAAAACAACTAAAAAAATAAAAGTAAACTAGATCATACTAAGCCGATGTAGTTTAATGGTAGGAAATATATAAATACGACTATATCAACCTTGGTCAAAGTATTTTTAATAGGTCCAATAAAATAATTATATGACTATATTTACTTAGGTCAATATAGTTTTCTATGAAGAATTAATTTTTTATAGAATTTAGAATCATGAAGTACATATATGATTTAATTTGATTAATAAATTACCTATAAATATGAATAAAATTTTATCAATCCATTTCAATAAATTTGGCATAAAAATAGATAAAAGATAAATCTAGATCATCCTAACTTGATATTGTCAAATGATAGGAGATAATGTAGGTCTGAGATAATGTAGCCTTCTATAAAAACACATAATTAAAATTATATTGACCTAAGTCCATGTAGTTTCCTAGAAAACACAAAATTAGTCAAACTAGATCGACATGGGTCAATGTAATTACATAGAAACACACATAAATTAAAACTAGATTGACCTAGATCAATGTAGTTTGTAAAAAAATTTAAAAATATAAAATAATAAATCATAATGATGAAACTAGATTGAGCCTAGATGATATACTTGGATAACATTAAAATTTAGAAAATTAAATTAGATCATCCTAAGTTAATATAAACTATTGAGAAATACATGGAAAAATAAAACTATATTAACCTATGTTAATGTATTTTTTCCTATGGATATATAGAAATTAGAATGTATTGACTTATACTGATGTAGTCTATATAAAATTGCATATAAAAATAAAACTATATTGACATACACTGATATAGTTTTCTAAATGAGAAAAATTAATGGTTACTTCACATTAGGCTAACTAGAATATATGTAATTAATTAAGATAAACACGTAACTTATCCTAACTAATAGATCTATACTTAGAGAAGTTAAATCAATTAAAAAATATTTGATAATTAGTTATATCATGCCATGACAAATTTGGATCCACTAAACCTAACTAGAGGATAACTTATCACACAATGTCAATGGAGAGGGTTTTAAAGCCTCTAGGTGATCAATATAATGTAACAACCCTAACTAGGTCTCTTGAAAATAATGGAATTAATTAATCTAATTTTAATAAATATTGCAACACAAATAAGGGGGATGGTTAAAACAAAAGTAAAATAGGTAAGGAACCATGGTACGCAAATAGAGTCCTAAGTTACCTACAGTGGAAAATGGCAAGTTTGGATAACCCTATATCCACACCAATTTTAAGTGTAGAGGAGATCCAAAAAAGGAGCTATAAATTTAAAAATATTGATTATGAAATATCTATATTCTAAATGAATAGAGCCAATGTTATAAATACTCATCTTGTATAGAAAATGTCGAACCTCAATACCTTCCTTAACCGATGGTAATTTGGAATATTTTGTTGTGGTTTTAAAGATCACAATGGTTGAAAATTTATATTGGATAGATTATTTATTCTATTTTCATCCAAGAATCCAAAATATAAGTTATTCCCCTAGAAGACAATATCTAAACAATGGCTTCTCCCAAGTGTAGATTAAAAGTAGAATTGTGAGCAATAATAGTGTGAAAAATAATGTCCCTATCTTATTGGATTGAAATGGAACTTGTATTTATAATTAATGATGATCCTAAACCCTTCCATAACTTAATCAAATAATATTGATCCAACTCAATGTAGTTTTAAAATTTGTTGTTTACCTGCATACTAGGTTAGCCTGGGTCAATCTAGTTTTTAATCATGCACTATAACTTTAAAACTACATTGATATAGGTTGTCCTAGTTTGAAATCTGGTGGGAAGTATAAATAATACATTAAATTATGCTGATATAGTCATAAAAAATATTTATTAGCTTATTTAGGGGATATTTATGAGGAAGATTGCTTAAAACATCAATTAAGAAGGATTTTTAATTGGATATATGCATGATATATTTATACAACAATATTGTGAAGCACCAATTATTTTCCCACCCCTTTCTTAGTGTACCCCTTAAGGTGTACACTCAAATATATTTCAAATTTATATATTGCTACAAGAGAGAATGTGTTGATAAATGATAAAGTTTTAAAAATATTATATGTATACACTAGGATTCTAGTGATTATATTTATTTGTCAAAAATACTTAAAAACCCAATATATGGCTAAAATAAGAAATATAATCAACAACATTTTAAAAGGCTTTAATATTAAACTTTTTAATAAAAATAATCTCAAAAAATTAATTTTAACATATTCAATTTTGAGATATGAAAAACAATGGATGACCATTGATGATGTGGACAAAGATAATTTTGAGTGAATGTAGAGGTAGATGTAGTGGAGGGAATGGAAGATATACTATAACACCTATGGAAGTAAGATAAATAATTAATTTAGGGATGGGTAGATACAAAATATATAGGAAAACTAAACATCTGGGATAATCCATGGGATGGAATTGACCCATAAAAATCAAATCTAAGAGAATTTTTTTTACATGGAATGGGTAAATCATATTTTTTTAAAATTTGAAGAATAATTATTAAATAATAGTGAGTAATTTTCACAAATAAATGTTGATATAAATTTATCAAATGGCTAATATAATATATGGAAATATAGTAGATATAATTAAGTATGAAGAAATGAAGCTTGATGTTAGAATTATTGTGAAATAATTAATATGGAGGATGTAGTTAAGTATAAACTAGATGATCCATATATATAATTTATAAATAAATAAAACATTAGAAATATGGATGATACATTATAAATATTGATGTCTAAATTAATAAAAATAAATGTCACATGACTTATAAGGTTATCAATATGTCTAATATAGGATAAATTTTACTACATGGTAGATATAGTAGTTGTCAATGGCTTACATAGTTTACTTTTCTATTTTTGTGTAAAATTTGAGGTTATATTTGTATTTTATATACATTTTTATTTATATAAGATCGAAAGGAATTTCTTTTTGTAAATTTACAAGTGTAGAGATGACCATGATTTTGGTGGACTATACATGCATTATGCATCTTGGATTTAATAGCCAAGCTTTCAAATGAAGATAAAGCTCACCTAATTAGCCTTGGTTTTATTGAAATTATGGAGTGTGTAGAGTACCCTTGGAGTAAAATATAAAATTTATTTTATTTTTATAATTATAGAAGAGTGTAGTCATATAAAATGTCACTTGAGTGTAATGAGTTTCACTTGAGACCATCCATCCCTATCTTAGTGCTAGACCTATATTAGGTCCTCTTTATACCTTTATCTATATTTTATGGAGCTATTACACATCAATAAACATCCCAAAATCAGTCACAAACTTTCCCTTAAGGATCCAAGCCCCTACTACCCTAGGTTATACCACTTGGACACTAGTGTGCCCCTTTGGACACTAGTGTGCCCCTTTGGACACTAGTGTATTATACTAGTGATCAAGGTATAATGTTAGTCTCCCTTTCCTAATTTCAACCCCAATAGATATATGTTCAATTCCTAAGATACCTAGGGTTAACTTATACCTATTTCACACTCTACACAAGCACTATATGGGTATAAATACATTACTTTTATCACTTTACCCACTAGATAGAAACCAGGTGCAAATACACACAAATAAACTTAGAACAAGTGGTGCATAATCAAGGTCATTGATCCCTATTATTCTATACTTATACATCTACAAACATATTAATCTCATAATAAATAGTTTTATAGTCTCAAACCTTACTCAAAGTACTCAATCCAACATTCATATTATCATCACTTTCACTTGGACTAGCACTTAGATTGGGAAAACTACATTGGGATTAGGCCCCTCTTAAGGTATTGGTATGTAGGTAGCTCTCTACATAACAAGGTGTTGAGGATGTCCAACCTACCTAGATAACATCACACTTTTTCTACTTTTTCTCTTAAAATACCCTAAAAACATGGTTATTTAGGGTTTGTATACAAAATAAGTCTAAAATAGGTCATAGATAGTGAAATAGGTTTCATCCACAAAGGAATAGGACTATCAAACTAAGACACATCTACTCCCAAAATTTCACATCAGACCCTACATAAGGACACTAACATGAAACAAAGGACACTAGCATAATATAATACTAGCTAGGAAACCTTGCTACTAGCTAAGAGGAATTCTAACACCTAGATCTTATTTACAACACCTTGATTAGCTTTTGTGTTAGTTTTTAGCCTTAAAATAATTTATCTCAGTTTATAACTATGTACTTATTTATATCATTCATTTTTTTAAAACATTAGATTAGTTCAATTATTTCATAAATCAACAACTATATTTATTACATACTTCTCCCTTGATTTATTGCACTTAGACTGTTTAACAACCTAGGGTTCACATTCCATAAATCCATTAAAAGTTAAATTGTTTCATGAACCTAACTTAATTTGAATAGTGTAAAAAACTATCCCTAGATGTTATGAGGGTTTCTATCCTTTTGTTTCCTATTTTTAGTGGTTATTTTAAGGTTTTTAGACCTGATATATCCTACCCTAGTATCACTCTTCTAATTTGCCTTACAAAATATAATGGATAAAGAAGATTGTTGTCCTATTCCTCATCTCCAAGAGGGTGATATCTAATTTCACTCTAACCATGTCCATGCTATCACTCATCCAATATGTGAGGCATCCTATACTGATATTTAAAATGTCTATACTCAACCTATCCATCATTTAAATCCTTCCCTTTTTTTTATCTCCCATTCAAGATGTGTGCTTGCATGTTCAATTAGAAGAAACTAGGGTTTTCACTTATGATACTCTAAGGGATAAAATTATCAGTATGAACAAGCTAATTTTAAACTTAAAAAATTAGAAACAACTATTAAATGAAAATATTTTAGTATTAGAAAATCATATTACAAAACAAAGGCCTCTAGGGCACACTAATGTCAATCATGTATATGCATCTTCACCTAGTGAATTTGTGGTAGGCAATGTTACACTTCAAAAAAAGAAAATTAAAAAAAACACATCTAAAATTATTGATTAAAAAAGTACTCAAAGATCAAATATAAGTTTAGGTGATATTTTAAGGAAAATGATTAAATATAAGTTGATGAACCTACCTCCTCTACATATAGTGAGGAGATCTATATATTATTGTGCATACCATAGAATGCACGGTCATCACATAGATTCATTTTTGGCATTGAAAAAAAATATACAACACATCATTTCTAATGAATAACCTATAAAAGATAAATTAGTTAAGCAATCCATAGTGATAGAGGAACATATTCAAAAATAGTACAAAAGTGGTTACCAAAGCATAACTCAACAAAAAAAGGTTCATAGAGAAAAATTAGAGAAATAAATATCACAACAGGCACATGTAAATTAAGTGAAGGATACAAACATACCTCTCCAAAATGAGGCCCCACTTTTAAAATAGTATGGGTCTAGTAAAAATATCTACAATAGTTAAATTATCAATGTCAAGGGTTGGGAAAACATGCCCAAGGCATCACTACTCCTATTCTAGAAGTTAATAATATTGGTCAATAAGGTTTCGGATTTATGGAACATACTAAGGAAAATCATTCAAATATAAAATTTATCAAGTAAAAAGATCCAAATACATAGGTAATGTTACAAAAAGAATAAGAACATAAATTAAACATTTACAATTAGGCCAAGAAAACAACCATTCTCAAAAGAGGGTTTCTAAAAATAGAGTTATCAAGACAAGTTATATGTATAGTGGATATAGTTTTATATGCCAAGATCCCAATCAATAATATAGACATTGCTAATCAAAATGAATAATATGATTGGAAAAACCCACAATATTATAATTTCAACCATTGAGAAAGTGAATATGCCACCTATGTTACATAGAAGCATCCCATCGATGACATGTTGGGTTTCTAGAACCATTCCTTACCAGCACATAAATTCTTATCCATAGCACTCTCCTTGTACATAGTTTCACTCATTTCCTACCTACTTGTACACAGTTTCATTTACCCTCATTTTACTTGTACATATTTTCATTTATCATGATTCTTGTACATAGTTTCCTTTATCTGACTCCTTATATATAGTTTCATTTTTATGTTGTTTGTACATATATTATACTTATAAAATACAAAAAAAATATAACATGTTAAAGACTACAAAAACATTCAAATATTTCTCACAAAATATAAAACTTCAAATTGTATGTATTTTCATGTTTGCATTCCTTATATTTTCTAGATACTACATATGTTATTAATGCTTCAGTTGTTCTATTTAGGTGATTGTAGATTCTTATAGGACTTAGGTCCATCACAAAGATATAGATTTGTTACTATCTACCCATTAGGTCACACACATAGCTTCAACATTGATACATTTTCCCATTGGTGGAATCATACTACATATATTTTGGTTTGTTAGGTTACATCTTTCTATACTCTATATCACATATTTAACATTGATTATTTCTTGATATTGAACATCTTATACTATTCATATTTTTTTCCAAATACTACTATCATAGACTCAGATTATGAACATCATTTCTCTAGTATGAATTTTTACCACATGTTCATACATACTTTCATTTCTATCTTTCCTATTTTTGATTTGATTGTGTCTCATTTATATTACATTTATTTGAGGGAATTTGAATATGCTATTTTCCATTGTCTCTAAGCCACTTCCTTTCACTATATGTATTCTTTGGACATGTGCCCATGCCCTTGTGTGTACCTTTTAGATTATGTATGCAGACATTTGAACATGTAATTCCATGTGTCTCTAAGATAACTTTGTTTATTTTATGCATATATGTGAATTTGAACATGTCCTTAATTGTTTTCTCTTTCTTAGACTTAGTGATATGTTTCCATATCCCTTGTATTGTGGCCCCTTGGCCTACTTTGTGTTCTTTATGTGTTTTATATGTATGGTTTCATGTATGTGTCATGACAATGATGCCTATCTCTTTATTTTTACACTAACACTCAGTTCTAGATGTTATGAGGGACCTCATGCATATCCCCATTCTACTTGGGTGCCTTGATGAATGTCATGTCCCATCACCCTAGGTACTTTACATAGATTATATCTAGATTTGATGTTCATTAACATGCTTAAATTGTTATATTTATCTTCAGAACCTATTGAATGTTATATATAACATACATTGAACATTAATAACTTATTCTTAGATTATTCTACATTATGATGTCATGTATACACATTTTATTTTATCATGCATATATCATAGATTTTCAAGTTAACATACGATGAAAAGATTTTATTTTGAAGATAATTATTACACATACTCAAAAACTCCTTTCAAAAGAGAGGAAATTCATAGAGGTTTATCATAGAAATCAAGCCATCTAGATGTACTCAGAATATAATTTTCAACACATAGACATAGATTATAGAGCTCAAAATCAAGAAAATATAATTATAAATAGTCAGACATAGATCATTTTTAGTTTTCATTAAAAAATGCATAAGGATGCTATCATGATGTGCTACTATCCAAATAACCATGCTACTATTTAGTATCCCTATAAAGAAGAAAATGCATATTGGCGAGAAAGGTACAATAGTTAATGTTTAGGTATGTATAGTATCAGTCATAGATTATCAATTATGCTTGAGTTATCTTTAGTTTTACAAAAGATCATACCAGTTTATTCAAATTAGGGGCACCATACACAACATGATTACTCTCATTTCAATTTCAAATATACATAGACATAGATTACTACAAATTAGCCCATAATCCATATACATAGATATTATAATTGGGGGCATGTACATGACACTTTATTCCCACATGATCAATTTCACACTAGCTCATCTCATATAGAATTAGAACTCTATGTCATTATCCATGTTGTATACTCCATACACCATTTTCTCTAGGTTTTATACCAAATTAATACATTATTATATATATAGTATTTTGTATTTCTATGTAGTCCCTGAATTACATTCCCATGATGCCTGTAATCCATTTTTCATTTTAGAGTTTCTAAGTGGCCCTAGAGCCATTCTACATAGTTTCAGTTGCATCACATAGTTTTAGTTACATTGTGTAGTTTGAACTATATATGTATCTACTACACATGGGTAGGAAATGGATTCATAACCTACTTGAGTTCTTAAACCACCTACATAGAAGGGTTGGACAAGCCATTAGTCTAATCCAAGCTATTCATAATGTAAAATCCACTGGTCATGGGTCAAAAATGATGGACTCAAAATTGGATTGATTTCTTGATCCACCCACACATGGAGATTAATTAAGCCATCAACTTAGTTTGAGTTATTCATTGATTTTATTAATAGTTACACACAAAGGATGTCACCAAGTTTTTGCATCGGTTTACTTACCCAAAGAGGTGTTTTCATTCCTTTACTCTCTCTCTCTTATCTCTTTACTCAATTTTGTCTTTGCTTTTGGTACTCCTTAAGTAAGGATTGATTCATACATGTTTAATTTGTAGGATATGTAATGGAACACACTTCATAAACACATATCCAAATTCATTGGATTCACCTCATAGGTAAGTCCATATATACTTATTTCTCCTTTATCCTAATCATTTCAATTTTTTGCATTTTCAAAATAAATAAGGGATAAATTTAGTCATATAAAATTTCACTTGAGTAAAATGAGTGACACTTTAGACCACCCCTCTTCATCTTAGGCCTAAACCTCTCTTAAGGCCTCTTTTTCTCCTTATCTATCTTTTGTGTAGGTATTACACATCCCTAGACATCCAAAAATTAGTCCCAAACCTTCCCCTAGGGATCCAATCACCTAATGCCCTAGGTTATACCAGCTGGACACTTGCTCACCCCTTTGGACACTAGAACATTATGTTAGTGATTAAGGGACCACTCTAGTGTCCCTTACCTAATTTCAACCCCAAAATATAAATTTTTTCCTAAGACACTTAGGATTGACCTAGACCTATTTCACACTCTACACAATCACTAGATAAGTATAAATACATGACTTTTAGCCCTTTACCCACTAGATGGAAATTAGATGCAAATATACACAAAGAAGCTCAGAACATGTGGTAAAATATCAAGATCATTGGTTCTTATTCTTCCCTAATTTTACATATAGTCATGTATGGCCACCCTAAGATCAGAATAAATAGATTTTTAGTCTCAAGACTCACTCAAAGTACTCAATATGGCATTCATAATAGCATCACTTGCACTTGTACCAATAATTAGATTGGGAGAACTACATTAGGATTGATCCCATCTCAAGGTATTGTTATGTAGGTAACTCTCAAAAAAATGGGGTGTTGAGGATGTCTATCCTACCCAATGAACATCACACTTTTGTTAATTTTTCTCTTCAAATACCATAACAACATGGGGATCTAGGGTTTTCATACAAAATCAATCAAAAATAGGTCATAAAAATAAAAGTATGTTTCATCTTCATAAGAATAGGCCTATCAAAATTAGACATAGCTTCTCCTAAAATTTCACATAAATCATTGCACATGGACATTAGCATGGAATAGACGACACTAACATAGTGTACTACTATCTAGGGAACCATGCTACTATCTAGGAGGAATTATAAAACCTGGATACTATTTATGATACCATAATCAACTTATGTGTCATTTTTCAACCTCTAAATCATCTATCTCAGTTAATTTCTAGCTAATTACTTATTTTTATCATTCATTGATATTTTTGGAAATATTAGATTAGGTCAATTCTTGCACAAATAAGTGGTTTCATTTATTACATATTCATCCCCTAATTTACTATACTTAAACCATTTAACAACCTAGGGTTTACATTCCATAAATCCCTTTAAATTTAAATCAAGGAGTTCTAACACCTTCATATGGGATGTGAATGAGGACGTTATGAAGGTGTTGAGGTCAACATACCCCATTTTTAAAAAATAGGGACCCTTTTGCATACTTTGAAACTTAACACTAAAAACTTGATTTTTTTCACATTATTAGAATCTGAAGATCATCCACACCTAGTAAGGTGTGCCTATTTATTAATGATTTTGATTTAACCTCACCTAATTTTACTAATAGTTGGCACTCATGTCTTGGGTTACAAGATCATGTTTACAACCTATAGATTAAATCTATTTAGGATTTAACTAACCTCTGGTCTATGAGGGATCAAATTTGGATTCATGTTCTAGAGCCTTATTTTGAAAAATAGAATGAATGACACAAGACCATCCTCAAGTGTAAATAGATCCCATTTTACTATACAAGCTTAAGCTAATCAAGTGCAAGTATCTAGATCAAGATAAATAGTCTATGATTACTTACATAGAGTGGATCCAATGGAGTGAATATGGTGTTGAAAATTAAAGAGCTAATAAGGCCCACAAAGTTTTCATGTGGTACTCTCATGTTCAAGATTAACATCAAAATGGGACTCATGCATTAAAATTTGGACTTAACCTGATTTTTTATCCTAAGGTTCATTGTATTTTTTTTAAATAAATATAATAGAACCTTAGGATAAAACATTATTTTATGACTATAATATTTGAAGGGACTTATTTTATCATGCTTATAGACTTAGGCTTTTATCTTAGTATAATTTTTAGGACATGGTCCTGAGTTAACTTGATCTCCTTTATGATTGGAGAAACCAATGACATGCACCTGCTTGGATCTTAATCAATGGTCCATGCTTAATTAAGACTAGATGATTGAATAGAGTGTATTAAATCCAAGGTATGTGGATCAAAGGTACTTCATGAGATTAAAATTGATGTTATCATGACTATAATTTGACATCTATGAGGTCATCATTAACATCCATGAGACTATCAACTTTAAGTTCATCAAACCTAATTATTCATGAATTTAAATTTGATGTTCTCATCACAATCATTTAATGCTCATGAGGTCATCATTGATGGCCACAAGGTTTTCAAATTTAAGATCATCAAATATATTACTTAGACAGATGAATATGCTTTGTAAACATGGCTAAAGCCTACTACTTATATTTTAAATTAAGGGACCCCTCATAAAATATTCAAACACTTTGCACCTTTGAAATTTAAATGATAAAATGATCTTGTGGTCTAAATATTTGTAGGCATAGCCTTAATCTAAGTCTATTTCCTAAGGTTTAAATTACATTTATTTAAATTTAATAAACCTTAGGCTAGAGACTTATATTAGGTTTTATTTTAGGAGGTCTCTGTAACATAAAATTTAGCTTAAAATGATTTTAAATTAACATTTTATCATTTATATTAATAGGATGAAACACTAGGTTAAAACTTAGTATTTGGTCCTTGTATTACTCAAGCCCCTTTCACATCCATTATAAAACTTAGTTTAAAATATTTTAGCCTAAATTCTATGTCATGTTTATTAATATGAAATAGACTCTAACCAAAATTGTTTATCCTAAGTTCCTTCCTATGTCTCGATGCTAATTATGCATCATGCATCTTATAGGATCGATGGCTCATGGTTAATCAAATCAAGTCGATCAAATGGAATGAAATAGATGAAGGCTATTCAACAGACCTTTGAAGACCCACAAGATTGACATGTGGTAAGCTTGCATTCACTGCATAGAATATAAATCTTGAAAGGCCTACAAATATGCCAAGTGGCATAACTACATGGCCTATTATGAAAACAACCAATAACTCTCAAGCCTTGGGATCATGAACAATGGTCCATGTTGATCCTTGAGAGAAGATCTGATGACATGAAATAAAGGAGGATTTTTAAAGGATAATAACTAGTTCCATTAAGGCATTTATGAAAAATTACATGAAATTTTCCAATTGGATGCCACATAGGTGCCACACAAGTATAAAATGAGAAAATTAAAGATTTTGAGTGCTTTAAAAGGAAAAACTATAAATATATAGGTCAAAATCAAATATGAGACAAAAATGAGCCCAAGTCTGAATAAACATCACCTTTAAAGCTTCATCAAATCCCTAACCTCCATAAGAAGCCCTAATTTGAACTCAAATTAATCATAATCAAGTCAAGAAGAATTCAATTTCAATCTGAGTGAGAAAAAAATGACCTAAAAGTTACTTATAATCCACTAATGATTAATTTATAATTCTTACAACCATGGTAGCTTGAAAATAGAAACAAAGAGATGAAAATGAGTTCTATTTAGCTTTAGAAAATGAAGAGTCTTTAATAATATGGACTTGGATGCTATGACATTAAACATTAGGAATAGGAACTAGTCTGAGCTTTTCCAGGCCATTAAGGATATGCAATCCATCACAAAGTAAGAGAAAAATCATTCCACCATTAACTAGAGATACAACAACCTAGTCTTTATCCAAATGGCTAGTCTCTACCATGCTATAATGAAACCCAAGGTATTACACTATATCAATATCCTTGATCCTATTTTCAAAGATTATAAGATTGAGAAAGATTGGATAATTGATGATCATAGTTTTAGAAAGATTTCATATATTTCCCCTATTGATTTTGAAATCTACTAAAAACTACATAAGCCCCAGATAGACTTGCCCACCATTAGAGAATGGACTAGTAAGAATAACTTAAACATAGTCTTTGCCCCATGGATTCTTACTAGGAACCAAGTAATCTAGGACCCCACATGAAATATCCCAATTTTTTGATTTAAGGAGGGGATTAGGTTAATCATGACTTTGCCAAATAGGTTATTTGGAGCCTCTTCCAAAACCTATGTCAAGAAAACTTGGGTGCTATATGTCTATTTCATGGTATAAAAAGGACTCACCCCCCCCCCCCCAAATTGGTGAAATGATTAACATTTATCTAAAGCAAAAATTCTCAACTATAAAGAAGAAGACTAGGGGCCACTTCTTCATGATGTCCTATTTGTTATATTCCTTATTAGCCACAACCAAGATCCCTAACATTAATAATTGGTCAACTAAGGGGAGACAAACCATTTATCAACATTACTCCAAGCTACACATATTCAAGTATATGCACAACATACATTTCATTTATGGTTATGATTATCTAGGTCTAGTAGAAGCCATCATAGGGATTCCCATGAATAGGGTTAGCCCTCTAATAAAAAAATATGTAGAAACAATGGGAGACATCTTATTCTATCTAGGTTACATAGTAATAAGGATAGAAGGGACTTTGACATAGCCATACATGTTACCGATCTATGTACCCACAAAATTAGTAGATCAATAGGTTTCTTATCAACTTCTTCATGGTATAGATGGATTTTACAAGAAGAAAAGGAAAGGAATCATCCACCCCTTCCCTTTTACCATGATTAGACTGTATTATATAATTAGGAGCATGTGAATACTATATTTAGGAATAGGGACTCTTTCAACTTGTAATTAGATGAATTGAGGTAGTGGGACCCTAATGAAAGGGTTACCAAACATTTGAAAGCTAAGAAAATTAGCAAGGCATATGAACATCAACCTAGTCCCCTAAACATATTATATATCAAAGCCTTAGGTTTTTCAAAAGTATTATCTAAGTTGAAGAATCATAACATCAGGCTTGAACATAGGTTGGCTAGGGATGAGATGCCACCTAGATAAATATGGAAAATGGGGTCCCTGTAATATCATTTGTTGCCTAAACCATCCTCTAAGCCTCTTACAGAACATTCATATGATATAACACAACATCCCAAGCAAAATTTTCATAAGGAATTGGGAAAGAAAAATTAGAAGAGATACCTGATGAAGGGGGATCATCTTGAACCCCACTTGAAAGGCCAGAGTCTCTAATAGAGATATTGGATATGATTACATTAGAACTTGGTGAGATAGTAGAGGATGCCCTCAAAGTAATTATTGAGGCATATGTGTTATATAAAGAAGAAAAATAATCTAAGGAACCCTAAGCCCAAGATGAGGAAGTAAAATAGGATAAGGTGAAGGAGGTTGCTTTGGAATTAGTTCTAGTTGCACCCCTACACAAGAGGAAGGCTGAATTGGCATTGGTTCCAATTGGGAAGAAGAGGTCTAAACTAACTCTCACTCACCCTATGAGTGAATTTAAATTTTTTAGTGATGAATATCCAATTAATGGGCCAATCATCCTTGAATGGTTCATTTATGGGAAAATAAAAATATCCTAGCATTACATCATTCATGGACCATGACCCAAATAGTCTACATTAATGTTCATGATGAGGTCAAGCCATGGATATTGGATTTGATGAAATAAGAGGAAGAGAGAAGAATAATTACATCTAGAGAATCAAGTAATACACATATGAACACTCTAGGAGCCTTAAATAGCACAAAGATGGAGATCCTTGAACCTCTAAAAGTCATAAAGTCATTAGTTAGTGTGAAATTCAATCTAGAAATAGCAAGATTGAAAAAAGGTAATCACCAAGAAGACCATGGTTGGAAGTGAGGACTTCACATTTCATAAGGTTAAACCATTTTTTAGTTTAACTACCATTAGAATTCAAGGGTCTAGTGATCACCCAATCCATGAGGAGGACATAAAAGGAATAGTTGATGCTCATTTAGCTCAATGCAAAGTAGGTATTAGAGGCATGAAGTAGAAGATAGAAAACTTGGAGCAACAAAAGGAAAACCTGGAGAAGCAAACCATCCTATTAGTCCTAGAGGTAATGATAAATATGTTTGAAGCATCTTTCTATGACATGTTAATTATTTTAAGTCAATAAAGCTAAGTCAAAGTGCATTGACCAAATGAAATTTAATAGCCAAAGGATTGATAACCCAATGGTAGAGTTTAGAAGATAAAATGAAGGAGCTTATCAACATACTAATTAAGGGTAGAATTCTTGGCTCCAAAACCATTAGCCTATCCCACTTAAACACAATATTGGGGATAGTTTTTGATAAAATCCAAAGTTTGAGTACTAGGTCAGATAGCTTTGAGAGACTCCTGAGGGATTATGAGAAACTGATAACTAGAATAAAAAAATTCCTTGGCACCATGTTTGCCAACCCCATAAAATCTAGCTCCTTAGACATCATTGTTGATGATAAGTATAAGAACAAGGTCACTTGGGTTATGTAATAGGTCAAAAGCAAAATTTAGGGCCAGTCTAGAGGTGATCATGATAACAACATGATCATGGGCATGATCCTAACTATAAAAGAGAAAATTACTAAAGCAAGAAGTATCAAGGAAGTAATGGCTAGAAATGACAGAGATTTTGATGACTTGGTAAATCAGGGGTACAAATGCCTATTAGATCTAGTTGTTAAATTGAAGCTAGTTAATGAGAAACATAATAAAGCCATGAAGACTATTTAAGAATAGCAAGGTAATTATTCACCATAGGGCCCACCCAACTAGTTAATAATATTCCACTTTGTAAGAAACTTTGTAATATTTAAAGGGAGAATATTATTTTTTATAAAGGCATGTGCAAGTTTGTTAACACATTTGCCTATAGGTCAATCCACTTTGGAAAAGAGAATTTATTCTATAATCTTGTAAAAAGGTCAACATTCCTTATCTCTTATATATTTCTAATCCTATGACTAACCGATATACTGCCTTGTTCTCATATAAAAGGTAGTATTACCATTTTTTAAAGGGAGGGAGTTTTGAGCTAAAACTTGTATACTTTTGAGCAATTAATATAATCAAGGAATACTAAAAATTTTGTTTGTATTAATTTTTACATGGCTTCTCTCTCAATTTCCTATTCTAAGTCTTGAATTTGAATGGTTTCTATGAATTTTGAATTTGCATATTTAATACGGGGTTGTTAATTTGTGTTTTTTCTAGAATAGTTGAATTTTATTAGAATTTTGTTCATTTTATTTTCTCTACATTAGGATGTTCAAATGTTATTTGAATGTAGAAGTAAAACTTTAAGGCAAAGTTAGTTCATAATTGTATTCTTTTATGATTTTCTTAGATATTCATCTGGCGTATGGTGGGATTTGAGCATCTGCTACTTCAAATTATATATTGGTTAAATGAATGTTTAGTTGAAATTAAAACCTTGTCATGATGTTCGAGGCAAATATCAACAATCATATACCTTTTTTTGCCCTACCCTTCCTTTTGCTTCTTTTATGACCAAATCACTCTAGTTTAGATCTCATTATAAATATTCACTTAGGTTAGTCTTTAATGTAAAAATTTGATCATAATTCACTAATATCATGGTATATGATTCAAAATTCTCATATATTAAGGACCATGATGGCTCCCAACCATCAATAAATATTAATTTGTGGAATAGTTTATTTTGCTCTACTTTTATTTCCCCATAAGTAACTAGATTACTAAAACCTGCTACTCATGCTCTAAATTCTTAGAATTAGAAAATGAGAAGTGTTATTTAAAAACTAAGAGCACCTATGATACACTTAGGTTCATCAACATAACAATCTCTATTGGTGCTAGAAGGAAGGCCATCTTTGTGAATTTGTTAAATCTTTACTAATCTTAGTGTGTTTTGATCAATGGTTGGTGTTATCTTTACACTTTTACATAATTATTTGCTCAAAATCATAAATATCCTTGATATTTTTGGTCTTTGACCCATATTTTTGATTCCTTTAGAAAAATATCAAAGTTATTTAATGTTAGATGCCTAGTTCTGGTAAAGATACCTTAAAATCTAAGAATCCACAATATTTGAGGTTAGAATAGCTTATTTTGACCAAAGATTGATAGACCTTCCACAAATATAGGTTCATTTGGGCTTATAATTATAAATATTAACCATATTTATGTAATTAGATACATATTTTATCTATCTTATTTAAATTTTATGCCCTTTATTATTTTTTACATATATCTTTACAAAATTAGCTTAATGTGAAAATCTAAGTCTTATTCTTTGTAATGGTTGGTTTGAAACATCATATCTAAAATAGATCCAAAATTTTCAAGTTATAAATACCAATAATATAGACAAGGTCATACTCTGAGATAAGAGAGCCTCTACTTGAGGGAGAAGTCCATAGGAGAGCTAGACGAGACAAAGGCAGATACAGGCATTCAAAGGCTTTGCCAACTTCACCACTCCAAAGTACTCCTACATTTAGCCTTCATTAAGGTATGGCCAAGTTAGGAAACTCTCTTATCAATGTACAAGGTGCATTTCATGTCCTTCATAATCGTAAAAATCATTTACCAATATTTAGTCCTAGTGGTATCATAATGGTAGAAAAACACATAAATCATTTAAGACTGCATTGAGATTTTTAAATGTAACTCATGAAGATGTAGCATGTAGGTTGTTCCCTTTTAATTTTAAATATGATGCATATGAGTGGTTCCTTAATTTTCTTGACAATTTCATTACCAATACAATGATTTTAATAACATCTTCATTGACCAATTTGGAAAAATAATCAGCTCTTGTGTCCTATACCAATAATTTACCACCTTAAAAAGGGATGCCAATGAACCTATAAAAGATTTTTATGATAGGTTCCAAAATATGTACAAAAAAAATTAACCCTTATAAAACTAATCAGGCGTTATCCTTATAAATATATAAAGATGTTCTTGATCCTATGACCTCAATATTCATAAAGAGGGCTATATGTTCAATAAACATACTAGCTTTAGTTCATGTTGAGGTTATGGTCATTGATGATCAGATGTAACTGCAAGGTTAAATATCCTACTATGTTCCCAATGTAAATCTACATATGTCTACCTTGAATGTCTTTCCTAATAATAACTAAAATTTACCTACTCTCAACTAGCTCCCAAATATAAACCAATTACCTCTAAGACATACTGCTCCTAACTAGAATTTGGGGTTCTTGAATCACCCTACTAATAATGGATTTAATGAAAATTATCAAAAGGACTTATTACCATCTACTAGTACCAATAACAACTAGGTTTATAATTCAAAAACCCCCAAAAGTGAGGATGAGTCCATTCTAAAAATGGTCAAAAAATTGAGCACTGACTTCCTTCAGCTAAAAATAAGTTGGTAATATTGGAGAAATTTTTGGTAAAAACTTCTCTTTCCAAAGGTTCAATAGACCCAATAATAAGTTTAATAATGATAGTTTCCATAATAATAAGAATAGTGAACCATCTTTTGAAAAGAAGACTATGGATATTAATCCTATTGATATTGGTTTTCCTGATTATTTTAGGGTCCATTATATTGCTAAGCATGGTGAGATTGATTACATTGAATTCTATAAATATTTTGAAGCATTCCAAGAAGAGTTGGACACATTTGAGGTGGTGCCTAACAAAGATAATGGTGTAGGTACTTAAGGACCATAGATTACTCACCAGACCTTGATGGTGGAAATGTTTGATTTACCCTTCGAAGAAGATAATGAACTTGATGATATTCCTAAAGAAGTTCATGCCTTCCAACAGTTCTTAAAAAAGACATATCCTCTAAGGAATAGAGAATAGAGGTAGACTTTGACAACTTCTACTCTTCTAAACAACTTTTTTACTCCTCTAGATACCACTTTAGGCAATAATCCAGAGCCTCTAAAAGAAAGTACTTCTAAGCCTAACACTGATACTTCCAATTCTTCCAATAGGACTAGTTAAAATATTTTCGAGGACATGAAGAAAATTAAAGATAATATTACCTTACATGAATTGACAAAAATCACAAAGCAAAGAGATCTATTGTTAGAATCCTTGTCCAAAAATCCTAACAAAATGACCAAGACTAATAATGCTAACATATCTATATATAAAGCTAAAATAGAGTCCCCACCCTTCTTACTTATAGTCAGAATGTTTGATAAGAAATTACATAACTATTTGTTGGATTTTGGTGCCTCTACAAATATTATGCATGCAGGTGTTTGTAAGAAACTTGGTTTAACTCCCATTAAGTTTGATAGGGTTTTCACCCAATTATATAAGTCTAGGTTCAA
Organism: Torreya grandis; assembly: GCA_037957365.1. Taxonomy (NCBI): domain Eukaryota; kingdom Viridiplantae; phylum Streptophyta; class Pinopsida; order Cupressales; family Taxaceae; genus Torreya; species Torreya grandis. The sequence continues at coordinate 1,463,194 of JARHVA010002981.1, forward strand.
GGTGGTTAGAGAATTATTAAATGTCCACATGCAGCTAGCTTCTAAACTAAGGGTCTAATAATTTATAGATATCCAAGTGGTAGATATCCCTAATGCATATGGACTACTTTTAATTAGAGAATATACAAAGGATTTAAATGGATATATGTCCATAGACTATTCACACCTATGGATGCCTTAGAAGGGAGTTCCCAACTAGATTAGAGTTGAAAGAGAGACAAGAATGAATAATATGATTATTGAGTCTAATTCTATCAATGAAAGGGTCAACATAGTTAATTCTAATTTAGGAGTTTTTACCCTAGAAACTAATAGGGTGTGTGATCCTAAAGCTTCTAATGTTGTGCTTAGGTTATGGAAGTTGTATTTTGATGGATCTAGGTGTAAATCTAGATATGGAGTAGGCATTGTGTTAACTGAGCTTGTTGGTAAGAAATATCATGCTTCTTATAGAATCTAGTTTCCTTGCACCAATAATCTTGTAGAATTTGAGGCCCTTTTCTTAGGTTTGTAATTTTACATCAAAAACAAAGTTGAGAAACTACTAATTTATGGTGATTCATAGCTAGTAGTAAATCAAGTAAGACACAAGTATTAGTACAAATTATCATACCTCAAGAGATACAAATTTAGATTTTGAGATCTAGTGGAATATTTTGATGCCTTTAATATTATATATATCCCTAGGGAAGAAAATAAATATATTGATGAGCTTTCCTCTATTGTAGCTAATCTCATGCCTGACTAAGATTCACCAAACTTTAGCATTGAGCTAGTACCTTACCCTTCTATCCTAGATAATGTGAGCCATCTATGGGTCTTTAGTGATGACCAACAAATCCTAAACTTCATGACTAGTTCAGAAGCATTTGAGGCTCATATCATTGATGAGGCTAATGAAAATATGTTTATAGAAGGCAAGTTTGATGGCAAAGTCATTTAGTTGAATGACAATAAGATCTCTAAGGGGATGTTTACCTTGTAAAGGTTTTTTATCAATATAATCTAGTTAAATCTTCTAACATTCCCAAAGTAAGTGGAAAGGATTATGATGCAATTGATCTTGGACCTCAAGATAAACCCTAGTTGGTTAACATTGGAAAAACTTGCACTAGTATTGAGAACAAAAAATCCAAAGAGTTGTTGACAAAATATAAAGATGTCATAGCTTGGTTTTATAATGACTTAAATATCTTTGACCCAAGATTCATCACCAATACTATACCTATCAAGGAAAATTTCAAATCCTTCAGGAAAAAATAAAGACCTATGAATCATGTCTTAGAACCCATGATCTTCAAAGACGTCAAGAGATTGTTAGATGCCATAATTGTATTTCCCATTAGGCACTCTACTTGGGTCGCCAATTTGGTGATATTTAGGAAAAATAATGGTGAAATTAGACTATGTATTATCTTTATAAATATGAATAGAGAATTTAAAAATGATAATAATCATCTTCCCTCTCTTGATCATGTAATACAAATTATTTTGGTTTCAACCATGATGCCCTTTCTTTAAGGTTTTTCAAGATACAATCAGATACTAATAGACAAGGAAAATAGTTAAAGATAACATTAAAAAATAATTGGGTCACCTTTGCATACAATATAATGCATTTTAGAATAATAAACATATGAACCACTTTTTAAAGTCTCATGGCGCATGCATTCCAAGTCTTAATTGGTAAGTGTATCATAATTTACATGGATGATCTAACTATTTTATCTAAGAACAAATAGGACCATTTTATGAAATTAAAATAGGTATTTGAAAGGTGTAGAAGGTATGAGATCTCCCTGAACCCTAAGAAGAGAATTTTTTGTGTCACTAAAGGTAAACAGTTAGGCCATGTTATCACTAAAGATGGAACTTACATAGATCCTGAAAGAGTGGAAGCTATATCAAAGATAGAGACTCCCAATAGTAAAAAAGAATTGAAATAATTTTTTGGTAAAATAAAATTTGTAAGAAAAGTAATTTTTGGCTTTGTAGAGATTATCAAACCATTGAATGATATGCTAAATAAGGATGCTAAAGTCTCATGGAATGAGGAATCTAAGAAAGCCTTTAAGGACATCAAAAGTGAAATCAGTCAAGCTTCAGTCTTAATAAGTCTTGAATTTTCAAAGGATTTTTACCTCTACTCTTTTTCCTCTAACCACACTATTTCTATTATTTTAACTCAAATTATATAAGTATTTGACCATCCAATTGATTTTATGAGTACTAATTTGCGATTTTCTAAGTTAAATTATCCTTTAATTGATAAACAATATTTTGCATTAGTTAAAGTTGTCAAGAAATTTAGGCACTATTTTATTTAGAATAAAGTGCATGCTATTCTACCAGACCTAGCTACTAAGCTAATGCTAAGCCAATGTGAACTTGAAGAGAACAGAGGTATGTGTATGTCTGTTCTTCAAGAATATGATATAGATATGAAGACTAGAAAATTGTTAAGATGTTAAGGCCTAATTTAAATGATTGCCAATACTAACCCTAAGCTAAGTATTATGTAAGTTGATCATAAAATATTCCAATCTCATTAATGGTATGAATCCATTATTCACTTAATAATTAATGGTACTTTTCTTTTAGGGCTAACAAGGGAGAAAAATAGAGCTCTAAGGCTCAAATAAAAACATTACCTAATCAAGAATGGGATCTTATGATGGAATAAATTTGAAGGTATGTACCTAAGATGTGTCTCCAAGGAAGAGGATACTAAAATAATGAGCACTTTTCATGAGAATTAGGGAGTGAGAATTCATCAAGAAAGACAACAGCTTGGAAGATCCTCAGGGCTAGTTACTACTAGCCCACTATCTTTAAATATGCCTATAAACATGTGAGGGAATGCCATTCATGCCAAATATTTAACACAAAAGAACCTAAGGCATAAATACCTTTATAATTAGTCATGATTAACAAACCTTTTGCCTAGTGGGGGATATACTTTGTAGGGGTAATCAACCCCAACTCATTATAAGGTCACAAGTATATTCTAATAGCTACTAAATATTGCAATAGATGGAATAAAGCAGTGACCACTAATCAATGTAAAACAGAATAAGTGATCAAGTTTTTAGAAGAAAACATATACAATAGATTTGAGACTCTATAATCTTTGGTATGTGACAATGGGTCAACATTCATGTCTATAGAGATGAAAAAATGGGCATATGATAATAGTATTGCCCTAAAGTTCTCATCTAACCATTACCTTGAAGGTAATGGGGCATTTGAATAAACAAACAAGAAATTGATGAAATCCATTAATAAGTCTACTATAAACAAACATAGAATATGAAAAAAGATTCAAAAGTATTCCCTTTAGGTAGATAGAAAAATAATTAAGTAGGCTCTTAAATCATATCCTTTCTTATATAATTATGGCTACAAAACCATATTCCCCATCGCACTCAAGCTACCAACTTACAAGTTTATGCTAGAGTATATGGAGGAAGATCAAGAATTTACAAATTCAAGGTTATTAAACATTATTAATATGGAAGATGCAAGAGAAGTTTTTGATAACTCTAGTAGGAACCAAACCATGGTGAAGAGGTGGTTTGAAAAGATATCAAAGATCAAGGTGTTCAAACAAGGAGACTTGGTTCTTATTTAGCATAAAGCATGTTAGCCTAAAGGCAAACATGGTAAGTTCACACCTCTATGGGTTGGCCCATATTAGATTATAGATACACTTGGATATAACACCTTCAAACTAAAAGACCTATAAGGAGTAGATTTCACACTGTAGACACTAGAAAATTATACTAGATCTCGAAATGCCTAAGAATACCTTAGGGACCACCTAAACCTTCTCAATGCACTAACCAACCTATCAAACCTTGGGTCTAGTTAAATACTTAGCTAACTAAACTCAATAATTTACTAACCTAAATTTTGACCAAATTTTGGCCCTTCAAGTCAAAATTGGGCTCCCCTATTTGAAAGCTTAGTCATCTAATTTTATACATTTTTTCTAGGGTTAGTATGTAAAAAAATTTTAGAAGAGGTGTTCCACACTATAAGACCACAAAAAATGTAAAAGTGTTATTTCTTTCAGAAAGATTTGTTTTGGTATTTTGGCTAAGCCTTTGCATAGTGATTCTTTTGGATCCTTCATTTCTTACCAAAGTATATTTCTTTCAGAATTTTCTTTTTGCCAAGTGTCAAATTATTTCAGACAATTCATCTAAGACAAATTTTCCAAAGTAGAAGATGAAGACTAATTCCTTTGGGAAAATTATCCAAACAATTTTCCCAAAGGATAATCCCTCCTTGAAATGGTTCTTTTCAACTTTCCCAAAGGATAAGTCTTTGAGCATCTACCCTACACATTTTTTCCAAAAGGATACTTTTCAAAAATCTGAAGGGCATATTAAAAGTTTTGAAGGGCATCTTACAAGTTATAAAGGTCATTTTATGGATTTCCAAAGGGTACATTCCCTTTGGATAATGGTCCTTGTAAAAATATCTAAGGTATTATTATTGAACTAAATGGTCTATTTTCAAAAGCTGAAGGGTCATTTTGAAAATACTTACAGTACTTTTCAATTTCCCTGAAGGGTAATTTCCTTTTAGGAAGGGTGTTTTCAAGATTTTTGAGGGTCCTTTCAGGATAACCAAAGGGTCATTAAATAGTTTGAAGGAATTAATATAGAAAAGAGGTATAACGATTTGTTTCAAGAAAAAATTTCAAAAGAAAAGACATGATGCAAAGATCCTGAATGAATTCTCTTGGAAAAAGTATTGAAATAAAGTGGCTAAAAAATTCTGAAAGAAAATAGATCCATGGGAAAAAGTGTCCAAGGAAAATATCCTAAAGGAATGTAAGATGGGTCCACATACATCAACTTTAGGGTCATGGGATAGCCATTATCATTTAAATAGTGGGTCCCAGGTAGATCAATGGTCCTTAATCACTCTTCTCAATCCAACATCATGTGGGGTCAATAATAAAATGAATGCAAGGATGCCACTTGGCATATGTAGAGACATTTTTGACAGGTCAAGGTGAAGATCCAAAGGCCCATGGGCCTTCACATAGATAAGATAAAATGGGTGAGATGATGTGAGATCTAAAAGCTCAGATTGTATTGGGTCACAAAGGTTTAATGAGCAATACAAAGGTCAACACATCAAGGCCAAGTCAATTTTTAGTAGAAAATGGGAATACATGAGACCATAGGTTTTCAACAAAATTTGATAGGCCATTTTTTATAGATGCAGCTGAGGTCTAGAATAAAATAAAGTTGCTAGATAAAATAAGCAAGGCTTAGAGAGCTATGAGTGACTACAAGAACTTTAGGTGCTTGACAACAGTTGCCTCAAAGTTAACTAAAAAATATCTACATATTTCTTGGGAAAACCATCATGTTTTATGAAGACATTTGGTCTAGAGAACATTGTTCATTTGTTCCTCATTCATGATACTATAACATAGCTATTTTGATAGTGTTTGATTACCATTGATGCTTCTAGACTTTATAGGATCAGTTTCACATGTAACCCTTTTGTTTCATTTTGACAAATGTCTATGATATTTAAGGTTGTTCTTTCCTCTCTTTTCCTCAAAAATTCTATAAATGGAGCCATTTTTGGCCATTATTGGGATGACTCCACTTGGGTATGGTGAAGCCCTACCAACATTTTATCTTGAATCAATAAAGATAACTATTTTTGCCTCATTCAAGGATTATCTAAGGGTATGTCATGGTTATTATCATGTGCAAGTGTATCTTAACTTAACTTCATATGTATATTTTCCTAGTACCTTATGAGTTCAAATACTTCTCTTTGCAAGTTAGCAAGAAGTGTTAAATAGAGTTATAGGTGTAGTGAATAGATTTTCTAATAGTGTGTATTAGAATGCCTATTATCTAAGTCTTCATATCCTAAGCCAATTCCAAGATCCCATGTTGAAACATTGATGCAAGAAGAAGGTTGTTATTGGATGTAGTGTATGTTAGGATTCTTTTGGTTTAAAGTACATGTTAACAATGTCAGTAGAGTAGAAATTTGGTGTATTAGGTCCATTATAATGGGTTAATTTTCATGTTATTCTTAACCATTTTCATTCCCCAACTTGTTATTAGTAGGAATATGATCCTAAATGATGCATCAAGGAGAGCTAGCTCCTAATCCAGAGATCCACCCCCCAATAGGGATACCCATAGCCCTGGGGTGGTTCCATTATGTCACTTGAGTGAGGAGAAGATTGTCCCATCTCCTTATTTGGTGCATTCAAGTAAAAATAGTTTTTTGAATGATCAATAGGACTATTGAGTCTATTCCTTGAGGATTTTTTGTGTTCTCCTCAAGACATCAGCCTTTGGAGGTAATTCTAATAGACATCAATTGTGACTCCACATACATATCTACTAGTTGAGCATCCCAAGTATACCAATTAAATTTATTTTCTTGTTTCATACTCTTTTTTGAAGTGATTCATGGAGATTTGTGAGTTTGATCTTTTTTTAACATAAGTTGAGGAGTTATGTCCATTTTTACCTTTTCATGTTAATTATGAGCAAGTTCTTGTCTAGCCTTGTCATGATATTCATCAAGTATATGCTACCAATGATCAAACATATCAATTTTATGCTACATATATCCCACCTAACTCTCCTCTAATCTATTCCATTTCTAGTTTGAAAATAACTCTCCTTGATTACTAAGAATATATGTTAGACCTTGACACTAGATGTGGTTGTGGTCAAATTATCCCTAGTGTTTGTGTCAATAATTTGAAGGAAACTTTGGATCAAGTAAAAAAGGAATGGATCCCTATAGATAAATCTAGTTTTCCATGTATTTATAATGATATGCTTGGTATTTTTGGTTTAATCTTCCACCTAGATGAAAGGTTGAGAGCTTATGAACAACCTCCATTTTGGCAGCCTCAAGGTGTCCCAAATTCTTTATCCTTTCCCAAAAACTTCTCCTCTTAGAATTTCATTAAATAAAGTGTACAAGGGAAATAATATATCATGATTGAATAGGCTAACACACTTGGGGAATATTTTGGAGAAAAAAATTAAGTTTTGAAGCTCACCTTAAAATGTAAATTGAGTTGGCAAATTAGATGTGGATGAAACCTATCATGATAGCTAAAAGTAAATTATCTAAAACTAATTATCCAAATTAAAATCAAGCTATAAATCCCAAGGAAAATACAAGTTTCCTAAACATATATTTCACCCCTTCATCATCCTCTCAATTCCATGAAAATATCCTTGAACCCACCTTCCCAAAATTGAAAGATGTGATGGTAGCTCATGAAGGAAGAAATAAATCATGCTTAAGTGGAGAAGTTGTTAGGGAAGAGAAATTTTGAACCATTTAACTCCATGTAACCCATCCTCAAGAATATATTGAAACCATACTTCCTTCCCTTCTGACTAATCAAATTTGCCCTCTTAATGTTGAGAATTATCTTGCTATTTGGGAAATATCTTTGGCCAAGTTCCTTATTTTTGAAGTGCCCAAGGTTGATGTAACTAAGAGGGAGGATGAGATTTAAATATCAGATTGGATTGAGGATGAAGAAAGGTTGAGGGATGGTAATGAGAAGTTACATTTTGAGGACATGAAATAAGATTCTTCTTGTGTTAGAAAAGATGCCTTACAACAAGTTCTCTTGGACTCTAAGGAAGAAGAAAAAATGGCATTTTTATCTCTCCTTTTCATAATCCAAGATAGCAAAAAGATGATGAACTATGGAAAATATTTGAGAGCATATGTAATTAATTTTAAGCTCTCAAAGAACCTAAAAATCTGTTGGAAATGACTAGTCATGATAAGCAAGAATATGTGGCTCGAAAGGAGGACATGTGGTAGATTTACATACAAATGTTCCAAGAGTACGAGGAAGAGGAAAATACCAAGCTCTTAGACAAGCAAGAAAAATATGAGAGAAAAAAAATACATGTTGAAGAGAAACATCATGGAGAGAGCCTAGATCATAATAGAGTAATATATGATAATTTTAGCCCTTTTGAAAATAACTCAAAGCTTGTCTCTACATCCACCTATAGAACCACCTCAAATAATATTCATGAAGAATTCAATCAATAAATGCCTTCAAATGGTTATGATATAATGATACTCGAATAATTTAAAGAGATTATGATAATGGAAAAGGATGATGAGATCCTTCAAAGAGAGATGAACTTACAACAAGTTGCTCCATACATGGATTTTCATATTTGTCATGTTAAAATGAAGGGGCAGTAGTTTGAGGCATACCTTAAGGTCTAAAAGGACCTTGCCTACTTTTAAAATACATGGGAGATGGATCCATTGAATTTTGTATAAAATCAAAGAGAAAATATGAATCAAGAGTCATCTAGTATCCCATCTAAAAAGAAACATGCTTGTCATCCTCATTCATATAGTGAGGAAGGAGACCTAAGGTACTTCCATTTTCATCTAGGAAGGGAGGTATAATCAAGAACAATGTACCTATTTGTTTCCTTTCTTCTATGTTTTGTTTCCCTAAGTGTTAAGTAGCACATGTGTGTTTTCTTTAGTCTTTTTTGTGTGTCTCTTTCCTTTGTGTGTTTGAGGTAGTCAATGGTTGTCTTGTTGATCAATATTTGATTCAATGGTCAAGGTCTCTAGTTTATTTCAATCCTTAGATGACTCCATACCCAATGGACTAATTAGGCTACTAGTCTAGTTAGTATATTAGGCATAATACCCTTGAGATTCACTAATTTGTCAACCAAATTTTGGCCCTTCAGGTTAAAATTGGGCACCCCTATTTGAAATCTTAGTTTTCTAAGTTTATACCTTTTAGCTAGGGCTAGTATGCAAATTTTATTTAGAAGAAGTGTTCCACACTATAATCCTACAATAAATTTACAAGTGTTATTTTTTTGGAAAGCTTTGTTTTGGACTTTTGGGTAAGCCTTTGCATATTGATTATTTTAGATCCTTCATTTTTTACCAAAGTCTATTTCTTTAAGACTTTTTCTTTCTGCTAAGTTTTGAATTCTTTCGAACAATTCATCTAAGACAAATTTTTTGAAGTAGAAGATGAAGACTAATTCCTTCGATAAAATTGTCTAAACATTTTTCTCGAATGATAATCCCTCTTCAAAATGGTCCTTTTAAACTTTCTTGAAGTATAAGTCTTTGAGAAGCTACCCTAAAAGTTTTTTTGGAAAGGATACTTTTCAAAAATCTGAAGGGCATCTTACAAGTTCCAAAGGGCATTTTATGGATTCATGAAGGGTAATTTCCCTTCAAAGAATGGTCCTTTTCAAAATCTCCAAAGGCATTCTTCTAAAATTAAACAGTCTATTTTCAAAATCCAAAGGGTCATTTTCAAAAAGTTGATGGTACTTTTCAATTTCCCTGAATGGTAGTTTCCTTTTGGGAAGGGTGTTTTCAATATTTTTGAGGGTCCTTTTCAGGATATCCAAAGGGTCATTCAATATTTATAAGGAATTAATGTAGAAAAAGAATATGAAGGATTTACTTTGGGAAAAAATCCCAAAGGAAAAGATCCAATACAAAGATCTTGAATGAATTCTCTTGGGAAAAGTGTCAAAATAAAGTGGTTGAAAAAGTTTGAAATAAAATAAATCCATGGGAAAAAGTGTCCAAGGAAAATATCCCAAAGGAATTTATGATGGGTCTACAAACATCAACTTTAGGGTCATCAGCTAGCCATTGGTGTTTAAATAGTGGGTCCTAGGTAGATCAATGGTCCTCGATCGATCGCTCATCTTGATCCAATGGTGTGTGGGGTCAATAATCAAATGAATGTGAGTATGACACTTGGTGTATGCAAAGGCATTTTTGAGAGGTCAAGGTGAAGATCAAAAGGTTCATGAACTTTCAAATAAATAAGAACAAACAAGTGATATGATGCAAGATATAAATATTCACATTACATTAGGTCACAAAGGTTTAAAGGGTGAGATGAAGGTCAACACGTCAAAGGCCAAGTTAGTTTTTAGCAGTAAATGGGAACACATGAAACCCTAGGTTTTAAAAAAAAATTGATAGGCCATTTTTAATAGATGTTTTTGAGGTCTAAAATAAAACATAGTTGCTAGATGGAATAAGTAAGGCCTAGAGGGCTATGAGTTACTGCAAGGACTTTGAGTGCTTGATATTAGTTGCCTCAAAGTTAATCAAAGGATATATGTATCTTTCTTGGGAAAACCATCATGTTTTATGAAGACATCTGGTCTAGACGACATTGTTCATCCATTCCTCATTCATGATGTTGTAACATAACTATTCTGATAATGTTTGATTAACATTGATGCTTCCAAAATTTGCAATATTAGTTTCACATGTAACCCTTATATTTCAATTTGATAAATGTATTTGATATTTGAGGTTGTTCTTTCCTCTCTCTTCCTTAAAAATTTTATAAATAGAGCCATTTTTTGGCCATTATTGGGATGACTCCACTTGGGTATGGTGAATCCCTACCAAAATTTTGTCTTAAATCAATAAAGATAACTACTTTTACCTCATTCAAGGATTATCTAAGTATATGTGATGGTTATTGTCTTGTGAAATTGTATCTTAACTTACCTTCACATGTCAATTTTCCTAGTACCTTGTGAGTTCAAAGACTTCTCTTTGTAGGTCAATAAGAAGTGTCAAATGGAGCTGAAGGTATAGTGAATAGCTTTTCCAATAGTGTGTCTTAGAATGCTTATTGTCTAAGTCTTCTTATCCTAAGCCAATTCTAAGAACCCATGTTGAAACATTGATACAAGAAGAAGGTTGTTATTGGATGTAGTGTGTGTTAGGCTTCTCTTGGTTCAAAGTACATGTTAAGAGTGTGAGTAGAGTAGACATTTGGTGCATCACCTCTAGTATAATAGGTTTAATTTTCATGCTATTATTAAGAATTTTCATTCCGCATGTTTCTAGTAGTAGGAATATGAGCCTAAATGATGCATCAGGGGAGTTAGCCCCTAATCTAGAGATCCACTCCCCAATAGGGATACCCACAACCCTAGGGTGGTTCTATTGTGTCACTTAAGTTAGGAGAAAATTGTTCCATATCCTCATTAGGTATATTAAAGTGACAACACTAACCCTTTACCTAACCATTTTTAACTTACTTTGACCCCTTTTCCTTTGAACACAATCATCGATGGTCAGCTTAACCTTCAACGGTTAGCCTAACCATCGATGGTCAAGTTCTCTACCTTCTAAACACATCACCAACTATGTGTGAGATAAAGAGGCATAATTCAATATGTTTTCCTTATATGATGCTAATAAACTTCCAAGAATCAAAATAAGTAAGCCAACCTACTAGGGAACCTTCTATCCTCCATCTCTCTTTGCCTATAAAAGAAGGGGAGTAAGAGGTGAAATAGATGATCACAAGCATTCTTGCACATAGGTAGCCAAACTTCCAACTAGTCAGCCAATATTATTCTAGAGATTTAGAAATAACACATAAGACCTTAACCTTTGTCTAAATTGATCTCAAGGAAAAGTATTGTTACTTTACCAGCCATCTACCTTCAACCACTTAGTAAACAATAGGTATATTTGCACTTCAATCTTATTATTTTGGTTTCTAACTTTTAAACCTATATCAAAACTTTTTTCACCTATCTTCCAACCTCTTATTTATAACCAAACCCTTAAATAGACCTTTACCTAACCACTAATCTATTTTTGAATATCTCTAGAATACCATAAGAAACCTCTAACAGTTAGCATAACTACTGATGGTCACCCCTAACCATCAATAGTTACCCAATCATCGATGGTTAGCTTAACTATAAATGGTTAAACTAACCATTGATGGTCATTGTGGCATGAAATAACAAGTTATTTCTAACCCCTTACTCCCAAGCAAATCTGAATTTCTTTGTCCCTACCTATTCATAGATCCCTACCTAATTTTTTGAACCTGATCTAATTTATCTTAGCACTAGTATTGTCTCAATTTTTCTATATTTAGTCATTTTATCTATCAAGTATTAATCTAATTCTTATATTTCATTTTAATTACTTTCTATTATTAGATGTAAGCATATTTATTTTATCATTTTAAACTTGATTATTATCGAAGAGTGGATTCATAACCTCCTAGCAAGCTCACACTTCTTGGATCTAGTTTATGCTAGGAAGTCCACCCAACTATATTTTTAACAACCCATTTTGTTAGTGATTTTGTATCTATATGTTATTCCTTCCAAGAAAAAGATGATATCTCCATATTCATTTAGATTACATGCACATCAACAACTAGGTATTTCTACGACACCCTTATTACTAGTTCCTTATCTTCTTCCAAAATTAAGAACTGATTAGAAATTAAGAAAAACATTTTGGCATGATCTATGGGACCTAACATCATCTAGGTTCCCCTTTATTCCTTTATTCTTTGCTCATACAATAAAATCTAAAAAAAAATTGGCTTAAAATAAACCTTGCATACATTGATTGCTTACTTGTTTTAGTTCATCTAGTAACTTAAAAGCAAAGTAATTAATCATAGTTTCACTCTTGTTTTCACACACTTAACCAAACCACATAATCAATCAACACACCAAAACAAAATTGAGACAAGGCTTGACTAAGATTTCATCACATAGCAATAACCTTACCCTTTCCTGACAATCCCACTTGGAAGTCATTAGCAAGGGGAGAACCAACTCAGCTCTTTGGTTAAGTATAAACTCTAAAATTTAGTATATCTTGGCTAATCACCCAACACCTTTATCATTGTGGTGTGTGAAGTGAGGGGGTAGGCCTCAATATCAAGCCACATATTAACATTCAATACAGATTCTTTTGAGTACCTTAACATAACTTGAAACCAACCTTAGATTTCCTCTCTAGTACATGATCTACAAACCAAATTTCTTCTTCACACATTCTAAGGTATAAGCCAAAAGTGATATAAAAAATCCTAAGTTTTAAATGCACTTTAGTGTATATTTTGATTGTCTTGAGATTCTTTTCCTTTTTTTTGCTTTATGTTTGAGTTGTGATCTTTCAACATTTCTTTTCTATTCCTCACATGGTCTTTACTAGATATCAATTGAGAAATTAAACCAACCAAGAAACACCATCTTACTCTTCCTCTTCTTCCATGGAGTATAATTTAGATGTTGATACTTTTCCTCATCTTTCTCCCCCTCCTACATGCCTCAGATAGTTTTTTAGGGTGATGAATATTTTGCTACCTTCCTTGATAACAACCCCATGGCCCTCTAATATTACCTTAACACCATAGCTCATCATACCCCTATTATTTTAGTTCCTCTTATAGATCCACCTTATGGTATGGATCCCCCTCTTATGGTTGGTGTTATCTTTATCCAACCTTTGATCACCCAATAATCTTCTTCCAAAAATATCTCATCCATTACTACAACCCAAACTCAATCCAACATCCCAACCAATAGCCAAACACCCCTTATACCAACTAATACCTCTAATATAGGGTCAAACTCACCTCGTGGTACCCATACCTCATCCACCATGGGGGTAAATTCTACCACCATTTCTACCATTTCCCTTATCACTAACAACCTGCTAATTTCCACTCCTCTTCAAAATTTGGTAATTTCCATACCTCCTACCCTTCCACCTATTAACACCAGAGTTACCAGTCAACCCCAACCATCTACCAAACCATTCATACCTCCAAATCAACCCATATCAATACCTCAAGAAATACCTATGAAATCTTACCAATATGTTCCTAATCCACAAGGATACATAACACCTTCTACTCAACATTTTGTGCCCATCAACCCTTATGTGGTACCATCCTAATGTCCAATGACCACGTGCCAATATGTGGTATCTTCTCAACCTTCTATTACTTATCCATATATTATTTCCACCCAACCTTAACCAAACTTACCATCCAATTATGGATATTCCCAACCTCCAATAGATCTAGTTAAAATGTTAATGGACAAAATGACCAACCTAGAGTCATTTATCTCTATGACCCATAACCTTTTATAATATGATCGAATTTTTAATGAACCTATCCATCCATTTTTTCCTATCTGATCAAATCCTCCTCAATGGGAACTACCCAAGTTTTCCAAGTTTCAAAGTGAGGAGGACCCCCAACAGCACTTGAGATCATTTTACCATTCTTGTTATTTGATTACATATGATGATGCTTTTCTCCTTCGTACCTTCCCCATGTCTTTTTATAGATCAACCTTGGATTTGTATAGTGATCTTACCAAGCACTCCATATTTTTATTTTCTCAACTTAACTAAGTATTTTTATATCATTTCTCCATCAACATATCTAAAAATGTCTCTATTACCAACCTCTATCCATTAGGTAATTTGATGACAAATAAATTATCAATTTCATAGCTAGATCAAGAGGTCTTATCAACCAGATTTCTTTCTCCTAACCCCAACATAAATTGATTAAAATCTTCTCTTGGGGTTGTGTCAAACATATTTCCCCTAATTTTTAATTTCAAACTTTTAGGACTTTTGATGAGCCTTTCACCATGGCACAAAAATTGGAAATCTGAGCCATTCATGAGGGAAAATTGAAACTATGGAACAAAAATTCTAGTTTTAAATCTAATGACCCTTCTTAAATGAAAACTACCACTCAAACTAACCATCTCAATGCCAAACCAAAGGCATCTTCTAACTCTATTGTCCTTAAAATTGTTCCACCACCAACTGTTAACCAACCCAACCCAGCTAATTCCTCTAAATCTTCTAACAAATAAAACCAAAACTAAAATTGAGTTACCCCAAAACAATATATCCCAATAGGGTAGTCTTATGCTTTAGTTTTAGATAAATTACTCAAATCAAACATTATACAACTTCCTCCCATAAAACCTCCTTGAAAATTTGATGCTTCTCACCCTACACCTAGTTGGTACAATGATAACGATCTTTGTGATTTCCACTGTGTCATTGGACATGATGTTAGTAGGTGAAATACATTTAAAAATATTATCCAAATCATGACTAATAAGGGAGAAATTGTATTTGATAATTATAATACATTTGATAATCCTAATGCACCCTCAAATTAGTCCATTGACATCTTTCATAAACCTTTTCCAAACCATGCCCCTTCCAAAAACTATGAGGATAATAAATTTGAATCATCTCACACTCATGAGGTTCATATGATTAATCTCATTATTAATGAACCTATAATTTATGAGACCATTACCTCAACTACTTCCTCTTCCAATCCACTCATTGAATTGATGGACTCACCCTCCATTCCTTTAGACACCCAAATAGAGGAAGAAACCACCCCTCTTTCTTTACTTGAGGACACCATAGACTCATCCACATCTCCTTTGATATAAATACCAAAGGATTTAACCATTGATTCAACCACCTCTTGACCCACTCCATCTATTGAAGTGGTTGAATTACGTACCATTCCTTTAGACAACTAAACAAAGGAAGCAACCATCTCTATTCCTTCACTTGAGGCCATCACACCTGACTCCTCTATCATAGAACCACCCATTCTCTCTTTGGGAACCATCCCAAAATAAGATATCACCTTACCTACACCTTCCATGGAGGAGATATATTCCCAAAGCTTGGAACCTTCCATCAATAATAAAGGCAAAGAAACCATTTCCTCATCCCAACATATGGGATTAACCATTGAAATAAATTACCAAGGAATTAAACATGTTTACAAGCTTTTTTATAGATTAGTCCAAAATATAGAGTTCACTTCTCAACCCAATTTGGATAGAGAGACCTTTTGGCATCATCTTGGAATCCCTTATCAAAATAAACATGAACTTTCAACCTCACTTGCATCCACTGTCAAACCTTATTTCCTTAACTATATCCTCAAACACTTATTTATCCAAAGCCATAGGAGAACCATCAAACCCACCTCCATCTAAAATTATCAAATCACCTTACACCTCTCTAAGTAAAACCATCAATAATCTAGGAATACTTCCTACACCTATCCTTTCTCACCCATCTTTGAAGTTGGACTTGACTCCATCTAGTCCACCAAAGAAAACCCCAACCAAACCAATTAAGAAGGTGTAATTACCTAAACTCCCACCTCAAACCATACCCATACCAAACCCTTCACACTTACCTTTTATCTTAGGACCCCATCCTTATACCATCCTAAGAGCTCATACTTATACCAAGAAGATGAACCCTCACACAACTACCTATTCCCCATCTAGTAAACCTTCTCCTTTTGCTCTACCTACACCTACCTTCACCAAATCATCAAATTCCCCATCATTATTAACTAACCTATCTACCTATACCTTCCCACCTATCACCAAACCTTCACCCTCCACCTCCAAATATTCAACCTCCAAACCAACCATAACCAAACAATCCTAACCAAAACTACCTACCAAAACCATTCCAAATGATGAAGCCTACTTCTAAGAATGCTCTCACTCCACCTACCAAAAATCCAACACCCTCAACACCTTTGATCAAATCTTATTTGACCATTATATAAAGGTTATTGCAATCCTATTTCTTAACCCTACCACCCATAAAACCTTTTGACCCTTCATATCCTAAACCATCATGGTTCAATGACAAATTGATTTTATCATAGCATAGGACTCTTGGACATGACATGGAGAATTGTAAATCTCTCCAAATACTTGTCCATAGCTTATGGGATGAGGATGATCTATTATTGAATGAACCTCCCTTCATCCCATTACCAATATAACCACCATCTCAACCTATCCAATATTTACCTACTCCTCTACTCTCATTTGAAAGTGAGGAGGAACCAAAGCAACCATCTAGCCCAACACCTCCCTTAATCCACACTATCCATATGGTTACCCAATCTTGGGCCCAATAAAAGCATAAAGGAAAAGTAAAAGTGTCTATACCATGGACATACCCTTCTACCCCTCCACATTCCAACCAAAAAAAAAACACCTTTACCTCTAACTTCACCATCACAAAAACCCAAAACATCCATTTTGGGTGCCTCTCCTTCCAACCCTTTTAAATCTATCCAATAAGTGGTTATAAAATAACTTCACTAAACACTAATGAAGATGAGCCTTTATGAAGTAATCAAAACCTTACCCAATCATCACAAAACATTTATAAAGGCCTTGAAATCAATTGAGGTTTAACTAGAAGATATTCAACCCCTTTCATCCTTTGTCAAAGCCCTTCAACATTCTACCTTTGTCACCTTCCAAGATTCTAAAATACCTTCTATCCATTTTGAGGATCTTGATCCTCCCCTCTTCATCACTGCATACATCAATCAAACTCATATCAAAAGGGTAATGATTAATGGGGGAGATAGCATTAACATTATATACTCCCATGCTTATGACCAGTTTCAATTACCTAAGAAAATCATGTTAGAAATTGTAGTGGTCCTCTGTTCCTTTATAAAACTATGGACACTACCTTGGGAATAGTCATCCTCCACATCCACTTGGGACCTCACACAATTCTATAACTCTTTTACATTATAGAAGGTGATTTCTAATACAATGTTATACTTGGATGCCCTTGGATCCGTGGCATGAGTTATGTCCCATCTACCTTACATTGATGTGTCAAGTTTGAACATGAAGGTCAATTTGTTACCACAAGAGCATAACTTAGTCCTTTTACATCATGAAAAATGACATATTGACCCAATGATGTTATTTTTCCTCCCTCATCCACCTTGCCATTAACCAACAACAACACCACCTTACCCACCAAAACTAACAAAAACTCCACCCCTAAGATCAATGAAGCTTCAACTAACTCATCTATCCCTTCTTCCCAAATCCCCATAAAAGACCCCTTGGAACCCATGTTCTAATGCTTCTCACTAGGGGAGTATCATCTTTTAGCCTTGGGTGCTTTTCCTATACCTAAAGAGTATGGGAACCTCAACCATGATCCTAGTAATAACCCTAACATCAAAATGATCATCCATTTTAAGCCTCCAACCACCAAACCAACTTATTCTATGGGGGACTTGATCATCTACTTCTTTCTTCCACTGATACCTCTATCACCCAACCATTTACCTTTGACTTCTCTTAACTTGACAAACTAACATTTGCTAAAATATACCTTAACATATGTACTTTGAAGGTATTTGGCCTTACCCTTTATGAACATGGACCTCACAAGTTACCTAAAATCAAAACCTATAAACCTCACGAGCTATTTGGCCCTAGATTCATACCACTAGAAGAACCCACCGATTCACCCAAACCCATCACCACCATTGATTAGGATATACCATCCTCACCAACCCCATCTCCTTTAAAATCTAAGTATTTTTATATCATCCCTCCTAACTCTTTTTTATCAATACTATTATTTTATTCCCCTTAACTTATCAAAAGGATGGCCAAACTAAAACCCTTCCTCTAATCCATCCTTAAATGGTAGAAAATGATTATCCTACCATCAACACCATCCAACGTTAGGATGATGATTCTATTTTCACCTACCTCTATGTAGGGGATTATTATAATCATAAATACCTTCCTTCTAAGAGAAATCCATGTTGAATGAATCCCCTATCAATGTCAACTTGGGTAATCAGGATAACCCTCACATTGTTAAAATTGGTCAATCCTTAGAATCCATAGAGAAAAAATATTATCCTTCTTTCCTTCATGATTCAAGCATAAAATTTTCTTGGTACTATCAATATATTCCTATAATCAACCATTATATAGTCCTCCATAACATTTTTACCCATCATGACGCCAAGCCTATTCAACAAAAGCTTCATAGGATGCACCCTCGCATCACCCTTATAGTCAAAGAATAACTTCAACATCCTTTATATGTTGACTTCATCCAACCCATTGATTATCCTAAATGGGTTTCTAGCATCATTAACATTACCAATCCCACAAGGATAATTCATATTTGTATTAAATTTCATGACCTCAATCTTACTTTCCAAAAGGATGACTTCTCTTTACCTAGCATTGACCAACTCATTGATCTTACAACTAGCCACAAGATGTTATCTCTCATGCATAGTTTCTCAGGATATAATCAAATCTTGATTCCCCCTAAGGATCAACATAAAACTTATTTTATTACCCCATGGGGAACATTGTATTACAAGGTCATGCCATTTAGTCTCAAGAATGTTAGAGTAACCTACTAGCATGTGATGACCTATATCTTCCATTATCTAATTCAAAAAATCATAGAGGGCTATGCAGATAATCTCCTTGGGAAATCCATTTATTGCAAAGATCATCTAACATTTTTTTCAATCAGCTTCAAATGTGTAACCCATTTCAGTGTCTGATTCAACCCCAAAAAATGTATTTTTGGGGTCTTATCTAGAAATATTCTTAGCTTTATAATCTCTCTTTGAGGAATCAAAGTAGATTCTACCAAAGAGCCATTTTGGAGATTCCACCTCTAACCCACCTTAAACAACTCTACAGCCTATAGGGAAGCTCTGATCTATCCATCACTTCATTTATTAATTATCAGATAGATGTCAACCTTTTTCACCATCTTCTCAAGAAAGATACATCTTTTAAGTGGACCAAGGACTACCAACAAGCCTTTGATTCAATCAAGGAGTAAATTCTTTATCCACCCATTCTTACCCCACCTAAAGATGACCAACCCTTCTATGTTTATATCTCCACCACTGACCATTCCTTATGGGAAATGCTTACTCACTGTGATGAAAAAAACAAAGATCAAGTTGTCTATTACATATGTTAAACACTTAACAGAATATGAGAATCGATATACACATTTTGAGAAAATTTGCCTCACCTTAGTCTTTGTGGCTTGCAAACTTTGTCATTACCTTCTCAATCACAAAACCTTCATCATCACTAACACTAACGCACTCAAATATATGCACTCTAAACCATACCAAAAATATCATATGGCTAAGTGGCTCATGCTCCTAGATGAGTTTGACCTTGAGTTCATTTAGTAGAAGTTGATTAAATGGTAAGTCATCATTGATTAGTTGGCCAAATCTCCTCTACCAGATAACCAACTCCTTCCTTTTGCATTTCCAGATGATTCCATCACAAATATTTTTTAGGAGGATCCCACCTACCAAATTACCATGTTCTTCAATGGCTCCAAATGCCATCATAATGGGGGTGCCAAAGTTATTCTCATTCCCCTTGATGGTGAACCTCTTCCCCTTTCCTTCAAACTTGATTTTAAGTTTACCAACAATGTGGCTGAGTATGAAGCCTTAGTAATAGGTATCCAAACTACTTTGTCCCTGGGAATTAAGACCATTAGTGTCTTTAAAAATTCCCAACTTGTGTTCAACTAGGTCAATGGATCTTACCAATGTAGTAATGGTGTCTTGAAAAAGTGCAATAGTTAGTGAATTTACTCTTAACATCATTCTATCATTACATTATCTAGTCTATTCCATGATCCACCAAAAAGTTTGTAGATACAATGGCTTATATTACTTCCCAAATCCCATATTAACCTATCAATCCTAAACTTTTTGTTACCATCCACCATTTTATTACACCCTCTTATATTTATTCTAATCTTCCTACCATTTATAGTGTAGAGAATTCTCCATCTAACATATGGTATGACCAAACCTTTAACTACCTCAACCTCAACATCATTCCTCTGAACCTTCTAAGAATACTCAAAGATATTTTGTTTATAGTACCTCTCATTATACCATACTAGGGGGAATCCTATACAAGAATGGCTTCAATGGCCTCCTTCTCCATTGTCTAAATAGTCATGAATTTTCCCATGATATCAAGAAAATGCATGATGGAATCTATGGGGGACACTTTAATGGTTTAGATATCACTAAACCTATCCTTCACCTTGGCTACTATTGGCCCACCATCAATCAAGACTATTGTGATTATGTAAAAAGTGTGTTAAATACCAACATCATACCAATTTACGTCATGCACTTGCCCTTGGCCTTCAAGTATCCAAAGACTATTGGACCTTCTCACAATGGGGACTATATCTCATTAGGGAAATTAATCCTAATTCTTCATGATGACACCAATACATCATCACCACCACTGAGCATTTCACCAAGTGGGTGGAAGTTACTCCTTTAATCTCAACTAAAGTTGATAAGATCATCAACTTCATCAATCACCATATCATCTATCTCTTCAGTGTCCCCATAAGATCATCATTGATAATGATAGATATTTTAAGAACAAGCAAGTCTAAGGTCTTTGAGATGCATTTGGCATAAATTTAATCTTTTCCTCATTTTACCATCTACAAAAAAATAGACAAGCAAAATCCTATAATAAAAACCTCAACAAAATGCTAACTAAAGTATTTAATGTTTTAGGCCAAGATTGGCAATTTCACATCCCTTTCACTTTATGGGCCTATCACTCTAGCATTCAAACCTCTATGGGTGCTACCCCTTTCTCTCTAGTCTTTGAAGTAGAGGTAGTCTTTCCTTTCAAATTACATATTCCCTCTCTTCACATATATTTTCAAGACATCATTTCTGAGGGTGACTATCAACAAGAACATATACCCCAACTTGAGTTACTTGACAAAAATTTCCTAGCCATGCTTAACCATATTTATGTCTACCAAGAATGAATCAAGCATGCCTATAAAAAATAAATAAAAGAAAAATAATTTAATATCAAAGACTATGAATTAGGATTTTTACTCAAGAGAGGTGATTAGTATTTTTTTAGTCTCAAAATGAAAACAAATTGATAAAAACACACTAACTAGCATACATATCTAGGCCTAGTTACTAAGGTGAGCTTAATAAAAATATAAATGAAAATAACAAATAAAAATTAAAGAAAAACAAAAATCCTTCACCTTACTTGGATGCTCCAAATTCTTATTTCATTGGCTTGTATGTATTTTTCTTCAAGAGATCTTCTTCAATGGAGTATGGCTACCTTCATCTCCTCTTGGCACCTTTCACTTTGGCTTGGCTTGGTTCAACAATTGGGAATTATAACACTAATTGTAATGGATCTTTGAATCAATTTGGCATGGTAAATTTTCATTATTAAATATTATTGAATATATTTGAGCATAATAAATTTTCACCAAAAAATCTTAAAATTCATGTGGCAAAGCCTCCTATTTATAGATTTTTACAAATGGCTAGAATCAACCTGAACCGTCTATCTCAAGATTGAGATGTGTGGCTAAGGATGAATTCAATTATGTAATTAAAAATATATAAATAGGATAATTAATATTTTGGATAGAGGGGAATTTAATAGGCATGGGAGGATTTGATGAGGTATGGGGTGGCTTGATTCAAATATTTTATGCATTTATGGCCTAGGGATGTCTTCCCAATAAATGATGTCACCTAATGATGTAGATATTCAATATTCATTTATAATAGTAAGTATTCAAAAAAATTCCTTGGAATTATTAATTAGGCTCTAATTTTGTTTAATTAGCTCTTAAGATTGATTAAGCACTTTATGCACTAATTACCCATATTGATCAGAATGCCTTGTTATTGGTCCAAAATTTGAATGGATTGGAATTGGAAGTCAATATTAGATGAATTGTAATGGTTATCCCATTTAGGATTTTTTCAACATAAAATAACAAATTAAATATCTCATGTAATGATCTGGACAATAATTTAGATGACAATTCAAGTGATGGGTCCACCCTAATTGATGGCAGAATGTTTGGGAGTCATAACTTTTGCACCGTAGCTCTAATTGACTCACTGTTTGAACCATTGGGAAGCTAATAATGAGGGTAACATCATGAGATGGAATTGAGATCTGATTGATGAATTTTAACCCCATAAAACTTAATGTAAGTGTCTCAAATTTCAATTTTAGTAGTGTAATCTAAAAATAATAAGTTTTTAAAAATAGTAATTCCTCAAATTCTGTATTGTTTTAAATCATGGAAGTCAAACCAATTCATCTCTCTTGAGATTGGTGACCTTACACATCCTTCTCACACCTCCAAAACATGTATAAATGAAGATGTAATTAAAAATGTAAATTAGACATCTCTTCTCAGAGATAAGCATATGTTTGGGTCTACAAATTTGATCAATAAAACATCTCTTATCAGAGATAGCATTATTTGAATTGTCTTGTTATTGTTTTTTGAATTATTTTAACCAAATATTTTCATGTTTTGGATTAATGGTCTTATATCAGTTTGTATTTAGAGTGTATGATCCCGAGGATGAGGTCAGATTACAAAAAGCTTAGGTGGAAAATAGAACCAGCAGAATATCCACCTATTCACACCAAATGACTTCAAATGGTAGACAAAACCAAGGTATTCGATCCTTTAAAGGAAATGGTGAATGAAGCCCTCCAACAGTAACAAGCACAAATGCTACAAAAATTCCCTCAAATACTCTAAAAAATCTCCATGGGAAATTTTGGCTCCTCATCTGTACCTGCACATCCTTTCAATGCCCCAACACCCTTCAAGGTTCAGGTAAATTTTGATATCCATACCTTTGAAGGAAAAATCAATGCTGATGTAGTAAAAAATTGGTTGGATCAATTGTCATCTTATTTTTTTGTAAATAAATTCATCGATAAAGAGAAGATTACTTTTGCTCTTCTAAAAGCATCATTGCCTATCAAAAATTGGTGGGAAGTGTATAAAAAGAGATTCAGTGTATATGATATTGGCCTTGAGACAGAACCTACATGGGATGATTTCATAGATGCTGTAAAGGAAGAATACTACCCCATTAGAGCATATGATGATCTGTATATAGAGTGGTAACAACTTTGCCAAGGTAAGGAATAATTTGGTCAAGATTACACTGACATTTTTCATTCTCTATCTGTGAGATTGGGCATCCAAGAAAGTGAGAAACACAAGATTCTAAAATATCATGGTAGACTACAATGGTACATATAGGGAGAAATGGAACTCTTAAATTTGGAAAACATCGGTGAGGCATACAAGTTTACAGTGATGATTGAGTAGAAGCATGGAAGAATGAATTAGTCTTCAAAATGGAAAAGTGACAAAGAAGGTCAAACACGAGGCAAAAATTGGAATCAAAAGGAAGGAAAGACTGAGAAGTGGTGTGATTATCACAAATATAGAACTCACTTCGAAGAAGAATGTCGAGCTATCAAATCACTACTTTCTGAGTCATAATCCTCAACATCTACTTCTCTACCTCATACAGACCCTGTAGTTGAAGAGGTTGAAGAAGAAATTATAGATGCTAATCCTAAAGCCATTGTTGCTTCCTCACAGACACATGATGAGATGTTAGATGACAAGGAAAGGTTGTTTCACTCTAATTTATGGGTGAAAGGTAAGCCTCTACATTTCATTCTTGATAGTGGAATTCAAAATAATTTAATCTCTACAAATGTTGTGAAAAGCCTAAATCTTTCCATTAAGCCTCACCCAAAACCATACAGTATTGGATGGTTGAGTCTAGGGAGAAATCTCTATGTCACCCACCAATGTCTTCTCTCCTATGTAATACAACCTTTTCAAGATGAGGTCTTATGTGATGTGGTCAATTTAGATGTTTGTGATGTACTCTTTAGTTAGCCATTCATTTATGATTAGCATGGTATATATGAATCAATAACTAGAAGGATCACTCTCACTCTTGGAACATGATGCTATAGGGTACCAAAAGTACCACCTTCTACATTTATCTCTTTGATTAGTGCCAAAAAATTTGTTCTCATGGTGGTCAAGCCACAGAAATCCAAAAGGGCCAATGTTACATCCCTAACTACACAAACAACGCAACAATATGATCAAATAGATACTAAGCTAAATAAGTTCATGGCCTTACATCCATAGACTAATGGTCAGACAAAAATGGTGAACAATCAGACCCTACATAGCTCCATAAATCACAACCCATTCCAATTATGCATCAAGAATCAAATTAGAGTACATCTAACACACTTGATGAAAAATATTGATGCAATGGGGACCATTGCTTCTCAAGGAGGGAGGAATGATCTGGACAACAATTCAGATGACAATTTGGGTGATGGGTCCACCCTAATTGATGGTGGAACTTTTGGGAGTCATAATGTTTGCACCGTAGTTCCAATTGACTCACTATTTGAACCATCGGGAAGCTAATAATGAGGGGAACATCTTGAGATGGAATTGAGCTCTGCTTGATGAAGTTTGACCCCATAAAACCCAATGGAAGTGTTCCAAATTTCAATTTTAGTAGTTTAATCTAAAAATAGTAAGTTTCTAAAAATAGTAATTCCTCAAATTTTGTATTGTTTTAAATTGTGGAAGTCAAACCAATTCATCTCCCTCGAGATTGGTGACCTTCCACATCTTTCCCACACCTCCAAAACATGTATAAATGAATATGTAATCAAAAATGGAAATCAGACATCTCTTCTCAGAGATAAGCATATGTTTGGGTCTATAAATTTGATCAATAAAACATCTCTTATCAGAGATAGCATTATTTGAATTGTCTTGTTATTGTTTCTTGAATTTTTTTAACCAAAGATTTTCAAGTTTTGGATTAGTGGTATCAGAGTGGTTTGTCTTTAGAGTGTATGATCCCAAGGACGAGGTCAGATTATAAGAAGCTTGGGTGGAAAATAGAACTAGTAAAATATCCACCTATTCGCTCCAAATGACTTCAAATGGTGAACAACATTGAGGCATCTGATCCTTTCAAGGAAATGGTGAATGAATCCCTCCAACATAAAAAAGCATAGATGCTACAATAATTCACTCAAATCTCTAACAAATCTTGATGGAAAATTTTGGCTCCTCATCCACACCTGCACATCCTTTTAGTGCCCCAACACCCTGCAAGGTTCAGGTGAATTTTGATATCCCTACATTTGAAGGAAAAATAAATACTGATGCAGTATAAAATTGGTTGGATCAATTTTCATCTTATTTTTCTATAAATAAATTCACCGATAAAGAGAATATTACTTTTGCTCTTCTAAAAGCATCATTGCCTGTCAAAAATTGGTGGGAAGTGTACAAAAAGAGATTCAGTGTAGATGATATTGGCCTTGAGATGGAACCTACATGGGATGATTTCATAGATGTTATAAAGGAATAATACTACCCCATTGGAGCATATGATGATCTATATATAGAGTGGCAATAACTTTTCCAAGGTAAGGAACAATCTGCTCAAGATTACACTGACATTTTTCATTCTCTATCTACGAGATTGGGCATCCAAGAAAGTGAGAAACACAAGGTTCACAAATATTGTGGTGGACTACAATGGTACATATAGGGAGAAATGGAACTCTTCAATTTGGAAACCATTGGTGAGGCATACAAGTTCATAGTGAAGATTGAGTAGAAGCATGGAAGAATGAATCGGTCTTCAAAATGGAAAGTGACAAAGAAGGTCAAACACGAGGCCAAAATTGGAATCAAAAGGAAAGAAAGCCTAGGAAGTGGTGTGATTATAACAAATCTAGAACTCACTCCCAAGAAGAATGTCAAGCTATCAGATACTACTTTTTGAGTCACAATCCTCAACATCTACTGCTCTACCTCATATAAACCCTACAGTTGAAGAGGTTGAAAAAGAAATTATAGATGTTGATCCTGAAGCCATTGTTGCTTCATCATAGACACTTGATGAGATGTTAGATGACAAGGAAAGGTTATTTCACTCTAAGTTATGGGTGAAAGATAAGCCTCTATATTTAATTCTTGATAGTGGAAGTCAAAAGAATTTAATCTTTGCTAATGTTGTGAAAAGCCTAAATTTGTCCATGAAGCCTCACCCAAAACCATACAGTATTGGATGGTTGAGTCCAAGGAGAAACCTCTGTGTCACCCACCAATGTCTTCTCTCATATGTAATACAACCTTTCCAAGATGAGGTCTTATGTGATGTAGTTAGTCTAGATGTTTGTGATGTACTCTTTGGTTAGCCATTCATGTATGATTGACATGGTATATATGAATCAAGAACTAGAAGGATCACTCTCACTCTTGGAATATAGTGCAACAGGGTACCAGAAGTACCACCTTCTACATTTGTCTCTCTGATTAGTGCCAAGAAATTTGGTCTTATGGTGGTCAAGCCACATAAATCTAAAAGGGCCAATGTTATAACCCTGACTACAAAAAAAACACAACAATAGAAGAAAATAGATACTGAGTTGAATAAGTTCATAGCCTTCCATCCACAGACTGATGGTCAGACAGAAATGGTGAACAATCGGGCCCTGTACAGTTCCATAAATCACAGTCCCTTCCAAGTATGCATCGAGAATCAAATTGAAGTAAAACTACCAAACTTGATGACAAATATTGATTCAATTGGGACCATTGCTTCTCAAGGAGGGAGGAGTGATCTGGACAATAATTCAGATGACAATTCAGGTGATGGGTCCACCCTAATTGATGGAAAAACTTTTTGGAGTCATAACTTTTGCATTGTAGCTCCAATTGACTCACCATTTGAACCATTGGAAAGATAATAATGAGGGTAACATTATGAGATGGCATTAATATCTTCTTTATGAAGTTTGACCCCATAAAACCCAATGGAAGTGTCCTAAATTTCAATTTTAGTAGTGCAATCTAAAAATAGTAAGTTTCTAAAAATAGTAATTCCTCGAATTCTCTATTGTTTTAAATCATGGAATTCAAACAAATTCATATCCCTAAATATTGGTGACCTTACACATCCTTCCCACACCTCCAAAACATGTATAAATGAAGATGTAACCCAAAATAGAAATTAGACATCTCTTCTCAGAGATAAGCATATATTTGGGTCTGCAAATTTGATCAATAAAACATCTCTTATTAGAGATAGCATTATTTGAATTGTCTTGTTATTATTTCTTGAATTATTTTAACCAAATCTTTTTGATTTTTGGATCATGTAATAAATTTTATAGAAAAGAGCAATCTAGAGCACCCAGGTGTAAAATTAGCATTTTGACTTAAAATGATTTGATCAAAGTTAGATGGCCCATAAATTACATTATCTCATTTAGTGATATCCTAACCAAAATCAAAACTTTAATATATCAATTTCAACTTATTTAATGTGTTTTAGTGTTTTAAGACAAATTTTGCATTTTGGTGGAAATTGGTTAAAAGCTAGTTGGAGGTTATCGGTGGCCAATTTTAGGTGTCTATAGTGTGCCCCTGTTTGGGAAGATATTGTAAACTATAGGCATAACAATGTCTTCTTAAATAATGAGATATGGCCCATATGCCAAAAATAAGATGATGGTTGAAGAACAAAGCTCCAAATGGTGTTTGGTAAGCCTATGATGATGCCCCCTTGAGGGAGTGGCCATCACATTTGTTGATGGATGGTCCATCAAAAATAAATAAGAAGAAAGGTGGAATTAACCCATGGTTGAGATTAATCTAAATGATAAAATACTTACATGCATTGATTTAAAAAGATTATTGATTTGCCCAAAAGAGGTTATAATCAAGAATAAAAGTCAAAATAATGATTTTCCCATAGGTGGTTATAATCATTAAGAGGACCTGGATTGGCTAAAGATGATGGTGACCTAGCTAGGGATGATTAGTAAGCATAACTCAAGGATATAACTGGGAATATATATTAAACATGAGAGGGCACAAAGCTATGAATGGGATAAATAGAAGAATAATATTGATTAGTGTGAATGATTTAGTCATACCTATCAATGAGGAGATGCTCATCCTTATTAGAAATGATACAAATAGAATTTCCAATGGGTTAATTTGATCAAGGGTGGAAGGATTTAGCAAGGTGTGAAGGAGAAAATTCTATAGATCCATTGATTATATACCTTCTCAAAGTTGATTTTTGTTATATCATGTGATGGTAGGCATCATGATAAACCACTATGAAGAGTTGGCCAAAATATGCATAAGGACTGACTCTTGATCCAATAAACACTCAAAAACAAGGCACCAATGATAAAAAACATGATGACAATGTTCATGTATGAATATGGATAGACTCAAGAATAATGTGTGAAAATAATCACCCAATACGTATATATATATATATATATAGACCAAGTCGAAGCAACAGTGTTGAAAGCAAACAAATAGGTAAGCAAGAAAATAAACAAACAACTTGAAATAAACAAACAAATAGAAAGCTTGTAAATAAAATCAAAAGAAAGTATCCTAACAATGACTTTGCCCCAATAAGTTAGACTAAGGATAACTGACTAGGCTTAGATAGGACAAATATTTTTGGATTTTTAAAATGTTATAAATGTTTTTGGAATTTTTAGGTATCTTAACTTGATTGAGAATGACAAGATACCTGCTCACAAAATGGTGAAAGTGTTTGGCTTAGGTTGCTCACAAAATGGTGAGAGTGTATATAAAGGGGGATTAAGATGACCTCAGCATGAATTGATCATGACCTACATAGTATTGAAATGACCTCAAAATATATTAATTATATCCACACAAAATGTGGGGAAAAACCAACTAGGTCCCAACATGTTCTCAAATCTAGCAAATGGCCAGTCAAATGAAAATAATGATGGCAAGGTGATGAAAAAATGCATGACAAACAAGTGTCGCCCCTAGTTTTCCCATAGGCAATTATAAATAGGATACAATGGTATAGGTCAATGATACTAATTTTCCCATAGTTGGTTATAATTATTATCAAGACTGGTGAGACACTGATTTTCCCATAGGCAGTTATAATCAGGGTCACATAAACCAATTTTGATATACAATGGAAAATTAAAGATATCTTGCTAGGTCAACTATCACACTACTTTAATAGAATGTCATTGTAAACATATATTTGATAAGATTTAAAACTTGATCAAAATCCTCTCACAAAAGGTATGGGAAGAATAAATTTGTCTTGATTGTCCCATAGCACCTTGAAAAAGGTTTCACTAAGGAATGTTGACTTTTGACTTTGATTTTAATCTAGTGCTTCCAAAAAAGTTTCACTAGAATATGTTGAGGTTGAAATTTATGTGTCCCTTAGCACCTTTTAAAAGGTTTCACTAGGAGAGTGCTCTTCTATTACATGAATGTGATCTTGGCCTCCTTTCTCTTCTTCAACTACTATGTCACCATGGATGTAGTTCAATAAAGTGTAATTCTATCAATCCCAATCAACACTTTTGGGAGATGAAATTTCAATAATATAGCTATATTGGTTGAGGGTAATGGCCTATGAAATGGTAATGGAATGGGAAGAGGCTGCAAAATCCTCATAGAAGATACTAGGAGAACTTATGTTGAAGCTAAAGTACCCATCCTCAAAAATTGTAGAAGGATCATAAATGTATTTAAATTGATCTATGAGGCATGCATAACCAATGTTGTAACATCCATGAACATATTCTTCTTCTGAATCAAATTTTGACTCAAGGGAATCTAAATCCAATGTTGAGACTAATGTTAACTTAGATTTTAATGCTAAATTTGATGTCGGTCTAAAAGTAGAACCTGACTCTAACTCTAATTTTTCATCTGATGGGTACTCTATTTCAATTATGTCCTATTCAATTCTTGGTATTAGATAAGTAACAACCTGTAATGGCATGATGGGCTCCATAAAAACTAGTTTGTCAAAGTGAGACTCCTTTATAATGGGAAAAAAGTCAAGAGACAACTCTTGAGAGGCTAGCTTGTCAAAGGGAGGCTCTTGAAAAATAGGCATATGATCAAGGTAATGATTTTACCAAAGGTGGTTCTAATCATTAATAAGTGTCTCAACAAAGATTGGCTCATTAGAGTGAGACTCCTCAAGAATAGGTATAGTATTGAAAGGTAATTCATCATAAGTTGACTTATCATAAATTATTGGTTCAACAAAAATATCTCTAATTGATTGGTTATTTTGGCCTTGGTTTCTAATGAATTATAAAATATCAATTTTGAACATAGATTGGTCTTCAAATGATTGGATCAGTTGGGTTTTTATTGGCTTATTTTTGGATGACGAATGACCTACAGTTGGATAATGGTAGGGCATTGGGGAGCATGATTGCTCACATGAGACAAATGCTAACTTCATAAAATGGTAATGATGGGGTGGTGTGGAGCATGATTTCTTACACAAGCCAAAGGATGAGGTCTTAGAATTATAAAAGGGCATTGTGGAGATTGATTACTCATACAAGCCAATAGATAATGTCCTGGTATAGAAATGGTATGGAATTATGGATCTTGGTAGCTCACATAAGCCAAAGCATAAACCAAAGGACAAGGTTCTAAAAGGATAATTTTAGGCCATTATGGAGCTTGGTAGCTCACATAAGCCAAATCATCTAATTCCTATTCATAAACCATATCATCTGAATCTTGAGTTTGATCATAAGTTGGTTCTTAACTATGTTCCGTGTACTAGTTATCATAAAGAGGGTATGGATTCGTATCCCAAACAAGATTATCTATAGTTGGGTCTTCAAATTCCTCCTCATAAACCATATCATCCCAATTCGTAATTTGATTTGGATTTTGTGTTTTTTTAAGGATGTTCTCCATATGGAGTATTGTAGGGAGAATAATAAAACTCCTTATAAAATCTTTCTCTATAGGGGTTCCTATTGGGATTATATGTGACCATTTTATCATAAGTTGGATTGTATGTGACTCCACCATAAGTGTAGCTATACATATCTATGTAAATGATGAAAGCTCTAAAATAAAAAGGCTTAGAGTTTTATAAACTCTAAAAAACTATGTCCAAAGGACAAATGGTTCAAACTCGGTCTAACTTGGTTAAAGGATTGTATCTCTAATGTGGTCAAAAAATGGATTTGTATCTCCAAAATGGTTTGTATTAAGGCTTGGCATAGAATAGTCTAAATTCAAATGTCTAATGTCAAATTTCATATGCATAAAAGGTCAAACATCTAAATAAAAACTAGCAAGTCAAAGGTCTAGGTCAAAGTGTTTCAAACAAGGTCTAAACTAGGAAAAGGAAAAGTTGAGTTGCTGGGTATTTTTTTCAAACATGGAGTCAAAAGCTAGCCTCAAACAAAAAGTCATACACTAGGACTTTAGGCCAAATGGTGTCAAAATATAGACTTGAAACAAAGGCATGATGTGATTTGATTTAATCTAATAAGTTTGGAAACAACTTTGACATAAACTCAACACATGGAATAAAAAATGAACATGATAAATTGGCATAAGGCATAAGATAAAAGGCTCTTAGATAAAGGTTGTGTTAACCCAAATAAAGGAAAAAACAATGATGAGTATAATAATTGAAAAAATAAACCATCAATATTGTCAAATTTGGGTAATCAATTAACTAAAGTTATGTAACCAAAAAGAGAAAGATCTATGTATCAACCCCATGCATTGAGGCCTAAAAAGAAATCAATCAATGTTTGATCCAAACTTTACAAGGTTAATTGAAAACTCAACATTGAAAACAAGTATTTAACCAAACAAGATAGACAAGATTAGACAACG
The DNA here is from genome assembly GCA_037957365.1 of Torreya grandis. Classification (NCBI taxonomy): domain Eukaryota; kingdom Viridiplantae; phylum Streptophyta; class Pinopsida; order Cupressales; family Taxaceae; genus Torreya; species Torreya grandis. Next base: position 1,495,561 of record JARHVA010002981.1, read on the forward strand.
TGATGACACATAAACAAGGTCTAAATGGTTGATGTGACATAGTTTGAAATAATGGTTTTTGGCACAATGATAAAAAAAGTTTTGAAACAAATTGAGCAATCTAACAGTGTAAGCATGCTCAAATGATGTGATTAATGTTATGTTTTAAAGACTGAAAGGCAAAATGTTTTAACATGATTTGGGCATCATAACGCTACCCTCCAAAACTCAAATGACACACACACAAATAAGTTTATCAAAAATTTCAAGGTGAAAGTGTGGTGTAAAATGGCTAGCATAATACCTCTTTAGGCAAAAGAGTGATATATAGACAAATTGATTTTTACATGACTTTTGAACAAACAAACAAGTTTTAGTCTTAAAACATATGAAGCAAAAATGACCAAAATACACTAAGTATAATCATCCAAATCCTAGCAAGGGTATGGCAATGTAGGGTTGACTAAAATATAATTTTTTTAAACATTTCTAAGGGAATCAATTGCACAATAACTTTCATGTCAAATGATGAAAAAATCACAAAAATTGGGTGTTATTAGAACTTGGCTTATTAAAAAAGGTCTAGTCCTTTTTGAAACCACTATATAATGTTGTTCACTTAGTGTAGTGCGATGTCCAAATGCAGATACGTCTCATGTACAACTCAGAAGGAGTGGATGAAGTCAATACTGGGAGATGAAACCTCAGGTTAAAGCTTCCCAAAATAACTCATGGGAGGTGATGAAGTCCCCATTGCAAGCCAAGTTTACATGAAATAAAAAATCATAAAATAGAAAGATTTTAGGGTCATGTCAAGGTCACCCAATACTTCTACGAGTTTTTGGGGAGTGTTTTAGATGACATTCTTTCTATGCCTTGGACTAGGCAATTTACAAATAAGGAAAGCACTTTTGATTACAAGGGTTCCCTAAAGGGGAATAATCTAATAGCATACATGCAATATCCTTGTATTTTGTAAAAAAAAGTGCTAATTAAAACAAGTAGTGAACACAAAATCTTTGAAAGATGAGTTCATTTTTAAGCCCCAAATTAAAAGGTGTGGTGGTGTTATTTTAACCCCTTGGTCTTAAGATTGTGGACTTTGAAAACTAATGCTCAAAAAAACTTACTTAAGCACATAAATATTACATTAATAACCAAAATAATTTTCTTAGTTCATTTTGAAAGCATGTAAAATGTGGTCTAAAAAATGATTTATCAAATTTGAAGTCCACTAGTTACCTGTCTACCCTTAAGGCATCACCCCAAAAGCAAATGTGTTAGATTAGAAATAGCTAAATATATTTTTAAAATTTTGTGAAAAATATATGAAAATTAAAGCTAAACTAATGTCATATTCTAAAAATTTAAGAGAAAACACATGGTTTTTAAAAAAATCATCAAAAAGGGAGTCCGAATGACCCCAAATCAAGCATTATAAAATGGTAGCTTTCAGGTCTATGTTTTAAAAAAACACATTGACCGAAGATGGTTTACCTAACCAATGATAGTTATATGATCTCTAATGGTTTATTCAATCGTTAGTGGTTTACTTAACCATTTGTGGTTCTCTATGTAAACTCGTGAAGGTGAAAATCTGGCCAAATAGAGTTAAATAATCACTTAGAAAGAGTTTTAAGCATCCAAATTGAAATTTTAAAGTTTCCTCATGCTCTCCTTCATACATGGGATGTGCCTAGTCCCACTGGGCATGCCATTATATGAACTAGGAATTTGACTTAAGATAGGTGATTAGTATTGTGTTAGTCCCAAAATGAAAACAAATTGATAAAAACACACTAACTAACATACATCTCTATGCCTAGTTACTAGGGTGAGCTTAATAACAAAAATAAATTAAAAGAACAACTAAAAAGTAAAGAAAAACAAGAATCTTTCACTTTCCTTGGATGTTACAAATGCTTTTTGTAGTGGCTTGCTCAAATTGTGCTTTAAGATATTTCTTCAATGGAGTTTGGCTACCTTCATCTCCTCTTAACACCTTTGGCTTTGGCTTGGCTTGGCTCAATATTTAGGCATTATAAAACTAATCGTAATGGATCTTGGAATAAAATTGGCATGGTAAATTTTCATTATCCAAGATTCTTGAAGATATTTGAGCATAATAAATTTGCATCAAAAAATCTTAAAATTCATGTGGCAAGGCCTCTTATTTATAGATTTTTGCAAATGGTTAGAATCAACCATAACTATCCATCTCAAGATTGAGATGTGTGGCTAAGGATTAATCCAATTATGTAATTAAAAATACATAAATAAGCTCATAAATATTTGGGATAGAGGGGCATTGAAGAGGCATGGGAGGCATTGATGAGGTATGGGGTGGCTTGATTTAGATATTTTATGCATTTATGGCATAGGGATGTCTTCCTAAGAAATGATGTCACTTGGTGATGCAAATATTCAATATTCATTTCTAAAAATAAGTATTCAACAAGTTTCTATAGAATTCTTAATTAGGCTCTAATTTGGTTTAATTAGCTCTTAAGCATGATTAAGCACTGTATGCACAAATTACTCAAATTGATCAAAATGCCCTGTTATTGGTCCAAAATTTGATTGGATTGGAATTGGAAGTGAATGTCAAATGCATTGGAACCATTATCCTATTTAAGAATTTTTTAAAACAAAATAACAAAGGCACATGTCTTATGCAATAAATTTTATAGAAAAGAGAAATCCAGAGCACCCAGGTGCCAAATTAGCATTTTGACTTAGAATGATTTATTCAAAGTTAGCTATCCCATTAATTATATTGTCCCATTAAGTGATATCCTATCTAAAATCATCATTTTAATATATCAATTTCAACTTATTTAATGTGTTCTAGTGTTTTTAAGCTAAATTGTGCATTTTGGTGGAAATTGGTCAAAAGCCTCGTTGGAGGTTATCGATGTCCAATTTTAGTTTTCTATAGAGACCTCATCTTAAAATAAAACCAACATGTAACCAATATGGATAAAAAAAAGAGACATGTTTGCTTTCAATTGGCTTGGACCTTACATAATAACCCATAAGTATGGATCAAGAGCTTATCATTTGTCCTCTCTAGAAGGAAAACCAAAACATAAGCCTCTTAATGCTTCATATCTACATCCTTTATTTTATTAAAACAAGGATTGAACTCATCTTTTTATCTAACTTAAGCTTGTCCTTTGATTTATAATATTTTCACCCTCACACCTTTACTTACCTATCCTATCCAATTAAGGATAACTGATTACAACATAGAACCATGTGATTAATCATCATAGTCATAACCTATTATTAAATGTGGCTACCATGGCTCTACTCATGTCATGATTCTCATGGATACTTTTCATCTCTAATTAGATGGAATCCCATGGTCATTTGTCTCTCTAAACCACTCCTTTCACCTATCATTAACTTTTTGTGCTAAAACATTTTGTCCTCATAAAGATAAACCTATAATACTAATTAGAATCATCCATGTATAAACCTAGCATCAAAATAATTTAGGATACCAAAATATCACATGTCTCTAGCATTGTAGAGTGCTCCCTTAAAGGGCAGTTGCTCAAAAACTTAAAATTGCTTAAAAAGATAGACTGCTCTCTTGAAAGACAACTATCAAATAAACAAACCCAAACTTAGACCACTCCCTTGAAGGATGTATATGTCAAATTTGTCAAAAACAATCATTTTAAGCTTCCCAAATTGATCATATTCACAAACTTGTCAAAACAATATCAATAACAAAATGACCTATATCAAAATTATAATAAGTTATCCCAAGAAATTTGTAATCAGCTTTCATATCTAGCATTAGTAGAATTTCTATATTGATCAGTCTACACCTAGAATTAGGACATGGAATTGTCTAAATTGGTTCTTATATCACCTATAAAAGTGGAAAAATAACCCACATAAGGTTACCTTACCTATAAGCCATCACCTATCTCCCTTCTATACCATCTATAAATCAATGGATTCTAAGATTACTTGACACAAGGTGATCAAGACACCTTTTTTATCTACCAAATCATGTTAACACAGAATTTTAAAGGTTTATGTTCCTTGAGACAATCAAAATTTAGTTTTGTGATGTCCTTACTAATGAAAAGGCATCATGCTTTTTTCTTACCCTCTTATCATTAGTTCATGCAAACATATGTATTATGATTCTCATTTATTTTTCCTACATTTAGTATATTTATTAACTTACTTTATGTGTTTTCATTTCATCCTTAACCATAATCACATCACATCTCCATGATCATAAAAAATAAACATCACATTATGAACCGTATCCATGAACCACATCATATATCTATATATACATCATAAGTATCATCATATACATAATAAATAACATCATATCATAAACAACATCAATAACCATAATTGAACCATTCATAATAAAATCCATGAATAAAAAAAACATCATGAACCACATCATATATCTATCTATACATCATAAGTATCATCATATACATAATAAATAACATCATATCATAAACAACATCAATAACCATAATCGAACCATTCATAATAAAATCCATGAATAAAAAAAACATCATGAATCACATCATATATCTATCTATACATCATAAGTATCATCATATACATCATAAATAACATCATATCATAAACCACATCAATAACCATAATCAAACCATTCATAATCAAATCCATGAACAAAACAAAACATCATCCATAATCCTCACATGCCTAAGTTATTGATTAAACATCTCATAAACACAAAACATAAAACATTACAATAATTAATAATATCTATAATTGTTAGGTTGTGGAGCTAAAAGCTTCATTGATGCAAACATGGATGAGGTTGCTGAGTTACAGGGAAATCAGTGTTGGTAGTGCAACTGATGTCGGTCATATCTAGTTATAAAGCAGCTGACATCAGTCAGGAGTCGGCCAACGTTGATCATCTCTAGACAGACAAGGACCGACGTCGGTTGCCTGTGCAGTTCCAAAACTACTTGTTGATGAACAATTAGTTTAACGAACCAGTTGTTTGCATGTAAAAGACTAATTTCAGTCTTGGAGCTGCGTGTCTAATTATTGTAATTAGATGTCTAATTATTGTCTACATAGGATCTATATAATAGACTCATGGGCTTGTATTGTAAATTAAGGACAAGGAAGATATCCTTCCAATTGTAAGATCTAGGTTTGTAATTGTGCAAAACCAGGTTGATCTGCAGGTTGTGCAAGATTAGGGAAGATCTACATGGTAAGTAAGATCATTTGATTTGTAGGTTATTGCAAGTTCAAGGGAGATCTACTTGGAGTACGTGGTGTACTCAGACTTGTAGTACTTTGAGTACTTGTGTACTGGTAGTATTGTTACTGACTAGTGGACTGGCAGTATTGTTACTGACTCGTGGAGGTGAACAACTCTATGTTTGAGTTGATTGTTGTGACTGTAATTGAGAGAGAGAACTCTTGATTGAGAATTATTGGGAGCCCTAGAGGTGTGGGAAGCCTCATAGGTGTGATAAGAGTGTGGCATCTTCTTGATTATATTTTCTTTCTGGATGAGTTGAATACAAGATTGTATTGTCTCTCAAATTATGTATTTTTTTTGATTTCTTATTACTTGTTACTTCTAGTTAAATTCTATGTTTAGTTGCTTATAAAAGGTAATCAATTGTGCTCTTAATCCTAACAAGTGGTATCAGAGCCAGGTTGCAGGGAGCAGGTTTGTGTTTGATTATAGGTCACTCTCAGGGGTTTCTGATTGAGTGGGAGTATAGCAATGGCAAAAGAAAGTAAGCTAAGAATGGAGAAGTTTAATGGCAAGAATTATCAATTATGGAGGATGCAGATAGAAGATTATCTGTATCAAAAAGATCTATACATACCATTGGGTGGGGTTGATAGCAAGCCCACAGATATGAAAGATGAAGAATGGAAGGTTCTTGATTGGAAGGCTCTGGGATCTATAAGGTTGAGCCTTGCATCGTCTGTGATTTGCAACTTATCACAGGCTAAGACAATATAGTAGAGATAGTGGGATCTTTGGTAAATTTATATGAAAAACCCTCAGCTTTGAATAAGGTATTTATTATGAAGTAGTTATTTAATTTGCAAATGTTGGAAGATGGATCTGTACACAGTCATCTTAGTGATTTCCATGGTTTGGTAAACCAGTTAGTTTCAGTCAATATTGTTTTTGATGATGAAATTAAGGCTCTCTTAATCTTATGCTCATTACCTGAAAGTTGGGATAGTTTGGTAATGGCAGTTAGTAATATTGCGTCTACTTCAAATATCTTGAAAGTGGATGATGTTGTTAGTGTAATATTGAATAAAGAAATTCACAGAAAAAGCATAGGTGAATCATCAGGGAATGCTTTAAGTGTTGAAATCAGGGGAAGGGAAAGAGAGAAGATTGAGCAAGGGAGATCAAATTCCAAGATAGGCAGGAGATCCAAGTCTAGGTATGGTAGAGTAATCTACTAGAATTGTGGAAAGGTAGGGCACAGAAATAAAGATTATTGGTTGGTTAAAGATCAACAAAAAAGAAATGAAGAAGTAAATGTTACAGATGTTGTTACACAGGATGCTCTTGTAGGTTCCTTAGATAAAGTGGAATCTTGGGTGTTAGATTCTGGTGCCTCTTTACATGCAACCCCAAATAGAGCATCTTTTCATGAATATGTCCAGGGAGACTTTGGAGAGATTTATTTAGGGGATGGTAAGCCTTGCCAAATGGTTGGCAAAGGGAAAGTGTAGCTGAAATTGCAGATGGGCAACACATGGGTGTTGAAGAAGGTCATGCATGTCCCAGTCCTGAAGCAAAACTTGGTTTATGTTGGAAATTTGGGTGATGAGGGATGCACAGTAAATCTCACAGTGGACTCTTGAAAAGTTACCAAGGGTGCACTTGTTTTAGCAAGAGGTAAGAAAGTAGGTAATCTTTATCTATCTACTTATATTACTAATTCTCCTTCTGGTTTATCTACTTCAGCTATAGATTTGAAGATGAATAAGAAGGGGATGCATGTTCTTGAGTCAAAGGGTAAGAGTTCAAATTCGAGAAACATAGATCAAGATTTTTGTAAGCAACAGAAGAAAGTGAGGTTTCTTGACAAACATGCTACAAGAAAGGATCATGTCTATGGCATAAAGAGGAAATTTGATGGTTTTGACAAGAATAGGAAAGCCTTGGTGTTTAAGGAGAAGATGACAGATAGAGATCAGTCACAGGGGCTAAAAAAATTCTGAGTAGGGTAGTTTGAAGAAGGGTTTGATTCAAAGTAAGCTCACGGGTAAAAATTCATCACTCACAGGCAAACACAGTTACCAATGTCGATCAGGTGGAACTGACATCAAATAGGTAGGTACCAATGTCGGTCATGTGCAGATCAGATTCAGTGGTGTCAGACAGGTGGTGACTGACGTCAGTCAAGGAATCAGTGTTAGCAACTAGGTTAAGACCGACATCGATCAGAGAATCGACGTCGGTAGTCAGGTCAGTCACATGGAACTAACGTCAGTTAGATGTAGACTGGGGGGTGACTGACATTGATCAGTGTCAAAATAGATTTTGGGTAGATAACAAGCTGTCAAGGGGTCTCAATTGCCCATGAGGAGGACTAAAAGTGTAAGTAAGCCTCAAATTCATTTTTCTCCTTCTTTAAATTACTTATTGCTCACTGATGGTCAAGAACCAGGAAGTTTTAAAGAAGCAGAGCAGGTAGAATCTAGGAAATAGTGGGAGCATGGCATGAATGAGGAATTTGATTCCTTGAAAGAGAACCAAATAGTAGATTTGCTAGAGTTTCCAGCTAGAGAGAAAGCACTAAAAGATGAACGGATTCCCAGGTCAAATAAGAGAGAGAATGGACACGTGAGACAGAAGGCCAAGGTATATGGTCTTGAGAAAGCTGTAGGACAATGGAGGTTTAACCATTGTGTTTACTTTACCAAGTTGGATAATATTAGCTATATTATCCTATTACTGTATGTGGTGTGTATGCTTGTTGCAGGGTCACACATGCAGGGAGTTGCTGAGCTAAAGGTAAAGTTAGTTCAGAGGTGTGTCATGAGGAATCTGGGAGCAGCAAGATTATTTGGCATGAGAATGTCTAGAGACATGGAAGGTCACAGGTTGATTTTGTCTCTAGATGATTGTGTAAATAAGGTAGTGACGAGGTTTAAGATGTGGGATGCAGAACTAATTTGCACACCTATGGATGGATAGTTTACAGAATGGTGTCCCAATTCACATAATGAGGTTAAGTGCATGGTATGTACTAGACCTGAGTTTGCCCAAGTAGTGGGTGTTGTCAGCGAGTTTGGGGTCAATCTGAGAAAGAAGCACTGGAAAGTTGTTCAGTGGATTCTCAGGTATCTGAGAGGGACCAGTAGCAGGTTTACATGCTATGCAGGGTCAAACACTTTGGATGTGACAGGTTACTTGGATGATAGGTGTAGCACCATAGGTTGTGTGGTGGTTGGTCTTCAAGATTGAAATTAAAGAGGAATACAAGCCAGGAAACAAATTAGACGATGTACATATATAGGTATAGGTACAGGTGTAGCTGTTTATCTCTAGGTGGGAGATTGTTAGGTTATGGAGCTAAAAGCTTCACTGATGCAAACATGGAGGAGGTTGTTGAGTTACAGGGAAACCAATATCGGTAGCGCAACCAATGTCAGTCATATCTAGTTATAAAGCAACTAACATCGGTTAGGAGTCAGTCGGCGTCAGTCATCTCTAGACAGATAGGGACCGACATCAGTTGCTTATGTAGTTTCAAAACTGCTTGTTGATGAATAATTAGTTTAATGAACTGGTTGTTTACATGTAAAAGACTAATTTTAGCCTTGGAGCTGTGTGTCTAATTATTTTAATTAGATGTCTAATTATTATTTTCATGGAATCTATATAATAGACTCATGGGCTTGTATTGTAAATTAAGGACAAGGAAGACATCCTTCCAATTGTAAGATCTAGGTTTGCAGTTGTGCAAAACCAAGTTGATCTGTAGGTTGTGCAAGATTAGGGAAGATCTACATGGTAAGTAAGATCATTTGATTTGCAATTTATTGCAAGTTCAAGGGAGATCTACTTGGAATACGTGGTGTACTTAGACTTGGAGTACTTTGAGTACTTGTGTACTGGCAGTATTGTTACTGACTGGTGGACTGGTAATAATGTTACTGACTAGTGGAGGTGAACAACAACTCTGTGTTTGAGTTGATTGTTGTGACCATAATTGAGAGAGAGAACTCTTGATTGAGAATTACTGGGAGCCCTAGAGGTGTGGGAAGCCTCATAGGTGTGAGAAGAGTGTGGCATCTTCTTGGTTGTATTTTCTTTCTGAAATAGTTGAATACAAGATTGTATTGTCTCTCAAATTCTATGTTGTTTTTGATTTCTTGTTACTTGTTACTTCTGGTTAAATTCCGTGTCTAGTTGCTTATACAAGGTAATCAATTGTGCTCCTAATTTTGACAAGTGGTATTAGAGCTAGGTTGCAGGGAGTAGGTTTGTGTTTGATTACAGGTCACTCTCAGGGGTTTTTGATTGAGTGGGAGTATAGCAATGGTAGAAGAAAGTAAGCTAAGAATGGAGAAGTTTAATGGAAAGAATTATCAATTATGGAGGATGCAGATAGAAGATTATCTATATCAAAAAGATCTATACTTACCATTAGGTGGGGTTGACATCAAGCCCACAGATATGAAAGATAAAGAATGGAAGGTTCTTGATCGAAAGGCTCTATGATCTATAAGGTTGAGCCTTGCATCGTCTGTGATTTCCAACTTATCACAGGCTAAGACAATGGTAGAGTTAATTTGGCAAATTTATATGAAAAACCCTCAGCTTTGAATAAGGTATTTAATTAAAATGATTGTAATACATTTAAAGGGAGAAGATTGAGCAAGGGAGATCAAAGTCCAAGATAGGCAGGAGATCCAAGTCTAGGTATGGTGAGTAATCTACTGGAATTATGGAAAGGCAAGGCACAGAAAGAAAGATTGTTGGTTGGTTGAAGATCAGCATAAAGGAAATGAAGAATCACATGTTACAGATGTTATTGCATAGGATGCTCTTGTAGGTTCCTTGGATAAAGTGGAATCTTGGGTGTTAGATTCTGGTGCCTCTTTCCATGCAACCCCAAATAGAGCATGTTTTCATGAATATGTCCAGGGAGACTTTGGAGAGATTTATTAAGGGGATGGTAAGCCTTGCCAAATGGTTGGCAAAGGGAAAGTGTAGCTGAAATTGCAGACAGGCAACACATGGGTGTTGAAGGAGGTCATGCATGTCCCAGTCCTAAAGCGGAACTTGATTTATGTTGGAAAGTTGGGTGATGAGGGATGCACAGTAACTCTCATGGTGGAGTCTTGGAAAGTTACCAAGGGTGCACTTGTTTTAGCAAGAGGTAAGAAAGTAGGTAATCTTTATCTATCTACTTATATTACTGATTCTCCTTCTAATTTATCTACTTCAGCTATAAATTTGAAGATGTGGCTTCATAGGCTTGGCCACATGAATAAGAAGGGGATGCATGTTCTTGAGTCAAAGGGTAAGAGTTCAGATTTGGGAAGCATAGATCAAGATTTTTGTAAGCAACAAAAGAAAGTGAGGTTTCTTGATAAACATGCTACAAGAAAGGATCAGGTCTATGGCATAAAGAGGAAATCTGATGGTTTTGACAAGAATAGGAAAGCCTTGGTGTTTAAAGAGAAGATGACAAATAGAGATTAGTCACAAGGGCTAAAATATTTTGAGCAGGGCAGTTTGAATAAGGGTTTGATTCAAAGTAAGCTCGTGGGTAAAAATTCATCACTCACAAGCAAACACAGTTACCAACATCGGTTAGGTGGAACTGACGTTGAATAGGCAAGTATCGATGTTGGTCATGTGCAGATCAGAGTCAGTGGTGTCAGGTAGGTGGCAATCAATGTCAGTCAAGGAATTGGTGTCAGCAACTAGGTTAAGACCGACATCTGTCAGAGAACTGATGTTGGTAGTCAGGTCAGTCACATGGAACTGACGTTGGTCAGATGTAGACTGGGGGGTGACCGACATTGATCACTATCAAAATAGATTTTGGGTAGATAGCAAGCTGTCAAGGGGTCTCAAATTCCCATATATAGTGTGGCATATATATGCTGGTAATATATTGGTAATATTGTTACTGACTAGTGGAGGTGAACAAGAACTCTATGTTTGAGTTGATTGTTGTGACCATAATTGAGAGAGAGAACTCTTGATTGAGAATTATTGGGAACCCTAGAGGTGAGGGAAGCCTCATAGGTGTGAGAAGACTGTGGCATCTTCTTGATTGTATTTTCTTTCTAGATGAGTTGAATACAAGATTGTATTGTCTCTCAAATTCTGTGTTGTTTTTGATTTCTTGTTACTTGTTACTTCTGGTTAAATTCCATGTCTAGTTGCTTATGCAAGGTAATCAATTATGCTCCTAATTTTGATGAGTGGTATCAGAGCCAGGTTGCAGGGAGTAGGTTTGTGTTTGATTATAGGTCACTCTCAGGGGTTTTTGATTGAGTGGGAGTATAGCAATGGTAGAAGAAAGTAAGCTAAGAATGGAGAATTTTAATGGCAAGAATTATCAATTATGGAGGATGCAAATAGAAGATTATCTATATCAAAAAGATCTATACTTACCATTAGGTGGGGTTTACAGCAAGCCCATGGATATGAAAGATGAAGAATGGAAGGTTCTTGATCAAAAGGCTCTATGATCTATAAGGTTGAGCCTTGCATCATCTGTGATTTCCAACTTATCATAGGCTAAGACAATGGTAGAGTTAATTTGGCAAATTTATATGAAAAACCCTCAGCTTTGAATAAGGTATTTCTTATGAAGTAGTTATTTAATTTGCAAATGTTGGAAGGTGGATCTGTACACAGTCATCTTAGTGATTTCCATGGTTTGGTAAACCAGTTAGTTTCAGTCAATATTGTTTTTGATGATGAAATTAAGGCTCTCTTAATCTTATGCTCATTACCTGAAAGTTGGGATAGTTTGGTAATGACAGTTAGTAATACTGCGTCTACTTCAAATATCTTGAAAGTGGATGATGTTGTTAGTGTAATCTTGAATAAAGAAATTCATAGAAAAAGCACAAGTGAATCATCAGGGAATGCTTTAAGTGTTGAAATCAGGGGAAGGCAAAGAGACAAGATTGAGCAAGGGAGATCAAAGTCCAAGATAGGTAGGAGATCCAAGTCCAGGTATGGCAGAGTAATCTACTGGAATTGTGGAAAGGCAGGGCACAAAAAGAAAGATCGTTGGTTGGTTGAAGATCAGCATGAAGGAAATAAAGAAGCAGATATTGTTGCACAGGATGCTCTTGTAGGTTCCTTGGATAAAGTGGAATCTTGGGTGGTAGATTCTGGTGTCTCTTTCCATGCAACCCCAAATAGAGCATATTTTCATGAATATGTCCAGGGAGACTTTGGAGAGATTTATTTAGGGGATGGTAAGCCTTGCCAAATGGTTGGCAAAGGGAAAGTGCAGCTAAAATTGTAGATGGGCAAAAAATGGGTGTTGAAGGAAGTCATGTTGTCCCAGTCCTGAAGTGGAACTTGATTTCTATTGGAAAGTTGGGTGATGAGGGATGCACAGTAACTCTCATAGTAGACTCTAGGAAAGTTACCAAGGGTGCACTTATTTTAGCAAGAGGTAAGAAAGTAGGTACTCTTTATCTATCTACTTATATTACTAATTCTCCTTCTAGTTTATCTACTTCAACTGTAGATTCGAAGATGTGACTTTGTAGGCTTGGTCACATGAATAAGAAGGGGATGCATGTTCTTGAGTGAAAGGGTAAGAGTTCAGATTTGGGAAGCATAGATCGAGATTTTTGTAAGCAATAGAAGAAAGTGAGGTTTCTTGATACACATGCTATAAGAAAGGATTAGGGCTATGGCATAAAGAGGAAATTTGATGGTTTTAACAAGAACAAGAATGCCTTGGTGTTCAAGGAGAAGATGATAGATAGAGATCAGTCATAGGGGCTAAAAAATTCCGAGTAGGGTAGTTTGAACAAGGGTTTGATTTAAAGTAAGCTTGTGGGTAAAAATTCATCACTCACAGGTAAACATAGTTACCAACATTAGTCAGGTGGAATCGACGTTGAACAGGCAAGTACCGACATTGGTCATGTGTAGATTAGAGTTGGTGGTGCTGGGTAGGTGGTGATCGACATCAGTCAGGGAACCAGTGTTGATGACTAGGTTAAGACTGACGTCGGTAAGGGAACCGACATCGACAGTCAGGTCAGTCACATGGAATCGATGTCAGTCAGATGCAGACTGGGGGATGACCAACATCAATCACTATCAGAATAGATTTTAGGCAGACAACAAGCTATCAAGGGGTCTCAAATGACCATGAGGAAGACTGAAAGTGTAAGTAAGCCTTAAATTCATTGTTCCCCTTCTTTAGATTACTTGTTGCTCACTGATGGTCAAGAACCAGGAAGTTTTAAAGAAGTAGAGCAGGTAGAATCTAAGAAATAGTAGGAGCATGGCATGAATGAGGAATTTGATTCCTTGGAAGAGAACCAAATGATAGATTTGGTAGAGTTTCTAGCTAGAGAGAAAGCACTAAAAGACAAATGAATTCCCAGGTCAAAGAAGAGAGAGAATGGACACGTGAGACGAAAGGCCAGGGTATATGGTCTTGAGAGAGCTACATGATAATGGAGGTTTAACCATTGTGTTTAATTTACCAAGTTGGATAATATTAGCTACATTATCCTGTTACTGTATGTGGTGTGTATGCTTGTTGTAGGATCACACATGCAGGGAGTTGTTGAGCTAAAGGTAAAGTTAGTTTAGAGGTGTGTCATGAGGAATCTAGGAGTAGCAAGATTCTTTGGCTTGAGAATGTCTAGAGACATGGAAGGTCATAGGTTGATTTTGTCTCCAGATGATTGTGTGAATAAGGTAGTGGTGAGGTTTAAGATGCGAGATGCAGAACTAGTTTGCACACATATGGATGGATAGTTCACAGAACGGTGTCCCAATTCACATAATGAGGTTAAGTGCATGGTATGTACTAGACTTGAGTTTGCCCAAGAAGTGGGTGTTGTCAATGAGTTTGGGGTCAATCTGGGAAAGAAGAACTGGAAAGTTGTTCAGTGGATTCTCAGGTATCTGAGAGGGACTAGCAGCAGGTTAACATGCTATGCAGGGTCAAGCACTTTGGATGTGACAGGTTACTTGGATGATAGGTGTAGCACCATAGGTTATGTGGTGGTTGGTCTTCAAGATTAAACTTGAAGAGAGATACAAGCTAGGAAACAAATTAGATGATGTATAGGTATAGGTACAGGTGCAACTATTTATCTCCAAGTGGGAGATTGTTAAGTTGTGGAGCTAAAATCTTCACTAATGCAAACATGGAGGAGGTTGCTGAGTTACAGGGAAATTGACATCGACAGTGCAACTGACATCAGTCATATATAGTTATAAAGCAACTAACATCGGTTAGGAGTCAGCCAATGTCGGTCATCTCCAGATAGACGGGGATCAACATCGGTCACCTGTGCGGTTCCAAAATTGCTTGTTGATGAATAGTTAGTTTAACGAACCGATTGTTTGCATGTAAAAGACTAATTTTAGTCTTGGAGTTATGTGTCTAATTATTGTAATTAGATGTCTAATTATTGTTTTCATGGGATCTATATAATAGACTCATGGGCTTGTATTGTAAATTAAGGACAAGAAAGAGATCCTTCCAATTGTAAGATCTAGGTTTGTAGTTGTGCAAAACCAGGTTGATCTGTAGGTTGTGCAAGATCAAAGAAGATCTACATGGTAAGTAAGATCATTTGATTTTCAAGTTGTTGCAAGTTCAAGGGAGATCTACTTGGAGTATGTGGTGTACTCAGACTTTGAGTACTTGTGTACTGGCAGTATTGTTACTGACTAGTGGATTGGAAGTATTGTTACTAACTGGTGGAGGTGAACAACAACTCTGTGTTTGAGTTGATTTTTGTGACTATAATTGAGAGAGAGAACTCTTAATTGATAATTACTGTGAGCCCTAGAGGTGTGGGAAGCCTCATAGGTGTGAGAAGAGTGTGACATCTTCTTGATTGTATTTTCTTTCTGGACGAGTTGAATACAAGATTGTATTGTCTCTCAAATTCTGTGTTGTTTCTGATTTCTTGTTACTTTTTACTTCTGGTTAAATTCTGTGTTTAGTTGCTTATACAAGGTAATCAATTATGCTTCTAATCCTGACAATTATCACATATTTACCATGAGAGTCATAAACATCATCATATACATCATCTCCATTAGAATAAATAATACATGTAATAATGTATAATCTCTCTCTCAAAGAATGTACATCTCACTATATTGGCATGCAAGCTGGTATCAAAATCATGTGCATCTATACCTACATAACATATCACATATCATTCCCTTGGGGCACCACTGCCATTAGCCATTCCTGCTCTTACACCTACACTACTACTACCATCTAGTGTTGGTCCTCCCGAAATGCCTACTTGTCTAGTCACTAATGTGGCCCACTGACCTAGAGTCATCAAATCTACCAAACCTAATAAACTAACTCTATACTCACCCCATTGGTGCTCCATCAGACACTATGCTAGAACTATAGCCTTGTAATACCTCAACTCATCCACTATGGCCAAGTACCATGCCATAGGAATAGTACTAGGTGGTTCTACTGGTGTTGTCAATATTCCTATCCTCTACCTCAAGGTATCCCTCTCTTGGGTTACTAAACCAAGTAAGGTCTATACCTAATCTCTCTCTCTTATAATAGTGATAACCTAACCTTGTAAAATCATAATCTGACCTTACAATATGGCCACCTATCCCTGTAACCTTGTAATTTATGCATGTGTAGCTATTAATGCAACCCTTTCTTAACCATTAGGTCCACCACCCTATACCTATGTTCCAGATATATCCAAATCCATGGCCTAATGGCCCC
This sequence comes from Torreya grandis, assembly GCA_037957365.1. Lineage (NCBI taxonomy): Eukaryota > Viridiplantae > Streptophyta > Pinopsida > Cupressales > Taxaceae > Torreya > Torreya grandis. The sequence continues at coordinate 1,511,514 of JARHVA010002981.1, forward strand.
CATCATCCCATCTAAAATTAGCCATTGTATATCAGGCCTAGTACTATCCTACATAACCATTAACAAAATTGACATCATTTATACTTATTCTCACAAGTAGCTTCTTATGATCTAAAACCACCTCCTCTAGTTGTGGCTTAAGTCACAAATAATCCACATCCTCTCTCCTATATCTCCCACACTAATCTCATATCATCTATGGGCTCAAAATTCCTAGAACTCCTTGTATATCTAAACTAACAAAACTAGTTCCTAATTGAACACCATCCTCCTAAGCAATATCTCTACCAATACACCCAATAGTAGATAGGGAAATTGTCCACTACTCAAATCAGGTAATGTAAAATAGGACACTACCATCATCATCATCATAGTCATTATGCACCTATCATCTATCACTCTCTAGTATAATGGCCTATAACCAAAACCACTTGAATGCCACCTAACACAGACCCAATCCTCACCATATAGGAGCTCCATCTGCTTATCCATCTCCTCACTCTCAATATCATAAGTAATCTCCCCTTGCATAAGCAATCATGTAATCCTGTGAACATCCTCCAATAGGATGGTCATCTCTCCTATCAATAGCAAGAAGTTGTTCATGACTAGATCCCATCTCTTGATGAGGGCCATGATCATCATTGTATCTCATAGAAACCATTGAAAATGTTTTATGGCTCCTAAACTAACCTCCTCTATATGCATCTAGTCATCACCAGTCATCCCTTCATGGATCTTTTCAAAAATCCTTAGAACTTGATCCCTCATCTAGATTTGGTCTCATACCTGCAAATAGATCAAGTTGGCATGCCCATTTATGGCTCTTAAACCTACCTACATCAACCTAGATACACCTACATCTACCTACATCAACCTATTTCCAAACTAAAATACACCCATTACCTCTACAACATTACCTCTGTCCCCTAGCATGTGACCCTTCTATCCAAACAATTTCAACACCTATCTAAACCTAAAATTTAACACCTATATTTAACATCTACAAAACATATATCAATGAACCCTTACCCTATCCTTCAAACATAATTCCAATAGTTAACCCTAACTTCCAACCATTTTTACACATCAATACTACTTACAAATTACCCTATCCTAATCAACACTTAAATTTTTCATTAACCCAAAACCCTTTAAAACCTATTTAAAACATTTTTCCCAACTCTTCTATCAACCCACCTTCCCTATTCATTCAACTACTGATGGTCCTAATGATTACCGATGGTCAAGTGAGCTTCTTATTTCATTGGTCAACCACTGATGGTCATGTCTAACCATTGATGGTTGAGTCAAAATACCAATGGTCACTATGTGTGATCACTGATAGTGAACCACCTAAACCTATCGACTCACAAAACTAACAAAATAATAAAATGTCAACCCATAAATTACCTAAATCTATAATAACACCTACCCAAAACCCAAATCCTCATTTAAATTCAAAATTCACTTGCTAATTTTTATAATTTTACCCAAAACCTAAACTAGTTAAAAACCCCCTAAAACCATATCCAAAAAAACACATAAACAACAAATTCAACTTCACAAATAACAAAATTAAGTATCTACCAATTTAAAACATCACATACCTCATTCTTTGACTGATGTTGAGGATGAATCCTATGTTTAACTACCTAACCATTTCCTCATATATCTTGTATCTTGGTCTAAATAGATAACCTCAAACACATGTTCAACTAATAAATAATAACCAACTCAACCAAACACTCAGTCAACTCTCTTAACAAAATTCCAAAACAAATACTCACCAAATCGTACAAAAAATATAGAGTCAATAATTTGAAAGTGAAAATGAAATTTCATTTTCACTTTTTATCCTTAGATTTTTAGTGTTTCCCCTAACTATCGATGGTGAGGATGTTCATTGATGGTTTACCTTGGGACCCTTGACCATTGATGGTCAAGAAAGCCCCGTATTTAAAATTTTTAGGCACTTAAACCTAAGTACCAAATTTTTTGGGGATGACCTTTCTCCCCCAAACCAAAACCTAAATTTTTGGAGATTACCCTTCTCTGACCAACCACTAGACCACATCCATCTTGACGTTGGCTATTTTTAACTTGAACACTTATATATTCTATGAATACCCTTGCTTAGCCATTTTGACCACACTGATAAACTTTACCATGTTGAAACATTTTCATTTTCACCACCTCATGCACAACCAATCCATTTATGTTTTTCAAAGGATTAGTTCCTACCTCAAATACTTGTGAGAACACCGACCCTATCAAGAAGCTTTGATAGGAATAACTCGATCAGCTATGACCAACATTATGGACCAATTACCCTATCATTTGTACTTTTAAAACTAACTTTATTTTTACCACCATTGGTAACTTTAGTCTTTACATGATCTTATATATCACACTTAGTTACATTTTGTGTACATGATTGCATTTCAAATGCCTAACCACCCATTTTTATCCCAACATCATGACTCACCATATACCACTTATCAAACCCCAAATCAATTTTGGTTTCACCTCATTGATTCTTAGTTTGAGGGGGAACACCTCCTTCCATACTTGGGGGAAACCAAACCTTCAACCAAAAAATCCATTTTTATTTTAAATATTGTTAATTCAAATATTCATAACAAAAAATGGCAAAATGTAGACATTAGAAAACTATACTAGATGTTGAAATGCCTCGAAATACCTTAGGGACCACCTAAAACTTCTCAACATACTGACCAACCTATCAAACATTGGGTCTATTTATCTACTTAGCTAAATAAACTCAATAACTAACTAACCTAACCCTTTAACCAACTATTTTTAACTTATCTTGACCCCTTCTCCTTTAGATTCAACCACTGATGGTTAGCTTAACCGTTGATGGTTAACTTGACCATTGATAGTTAGGTTCTCACCCTTATAAACATATCACTAGGTATATGTGAGATAACAAGAAATAATTAAATATGTTTTCCTTATGTAATGCTAATGAAATTCTAAGCACTAAAATCAATAAGCCAACTTATTAGGGAACCTTCTATCTTCCATCTCTTTTTTCTTATAAAAAGAGGGGAGTAGGAGGTGAAATAGATGATCGCAAGAATTATTACACACATGTATTCAAGATTTTAACCAGCTAGAGAGTCTTCTTCTAGATATTTATAAATATAAATAGAGACCCAAACCTCTATATAAATTTCTCTTAAGGAAAATTACTATTACTTTACTAAAATTACTTCAGCCATCTACCATCAGCCACTTGGTAAGTAATAGGTATATTTGTACTTCAGTCTTATTATTTTGGTTTGTAACTTTTAGACCTAAATCAAAACTTTATTTACCTATTTTCAAACCTCCCATTTCTAACCAAACCCTTTAATAGACCCTTACCTAACCATTATTCTACAACTCTATTTCTGAGTATCTCCAAAATACCACAAGTAATTACCAATGGTCACCCCCAACTATCAATGGTTGCCCAACCACTGATGGTTAGCTTAACCACCAATGATCAACCTAATTGTTTATGGTCACTATGGCATGAAATAAAATGTTTTTTTTAACCCCTTAACCCCAACCAAATATAACTTTCTATGTCCTTTCCTATTCATAGACCCCTGCCTAATTTTATGAACTTGATATGATCTATCTTAGCACTAGTATTGACCCAATTTTGCTATATTTAGTCATTTTATCTATCAAGTATTCAAATATTTATTGTATTTTATTTTAGTTAATTTTATTATTTGATTTAATTATCTTTATTTTATCATTTTCATCTTGATTATTATCAAAGAGTGGATTGACAACCTCCTAGCAAGTCCGCACTTCTTGGATCTAGCTCATGCTAGGCAATCCACCAAACTATCTTTTTAACAACCCCTTTTATTAGTGAATTCTTATCTATAAGTTATTCCTTACAATACAAATAGGGTCTCTCCATAATCATCTAGATTACATGTGCATTAATAACCAAGTATTTTTACCACACCCTTTTTACTAGTTTCTTATCTTCATCTAAAATTAAGAAATGAGCAGACATTAAAAGAAATACACACTAACCACCAATGGGTAGTATCTCAAAACTTAAATCTCTATATATCCACCTAGGTCTTCATGGAGTAAATATGCATGATATTTAGAGTTAGTATAGGTATGCTAGTTAGTTTCATCCAGTTCTTTCTTTCTTCTCCCTTGTTTGTACATAAGTTGTATATATGTGTTTGCTTCTCTTTTACTTTTTGTTTTGTTGCTTTCTATTTTCTATTTTATTTTTTTACCTTGTTCCTTGATTTAAATAAGTCTTTTTGGACAACCCTCATCTCAGAGTTTATTTATCTTACTTGAAGCTCTATAAATTTAGGAATGCGGGTATAAATCTCATGTATATGTTGACCATGGATTTGAGATGTAGGCTTAATATTATGATTTAAAGAAACTGGTAAATACTACTGGAGAGGCTAACTATTCCATAAGACCTTAAACATTTTATTGTCTTAAATTTTGTTTTAATAATATTTACACTTGTATTATGAAAGCTTAATCCATTAAGGCATATACATGTTTGCACTTAACAAACATCCTTGCCTATGATAAAGGTGACAACCATAGGTGATTATCTATGGATCAAACACTTGACCAAACACTTGAACTTGGCTACCCTAGTACCCAAACTTTGTTGGACAGCCTACAGTACCTATAAAAATACAAAAACAAGAACCCATTACAAAATCAAAAGGTTTCCAAGAATAGGTGATTATGTTAATCTCCATCAAGGTTATAGATGCCTAGATGGTAGTGGAGAAAGGTTAAGAATGGAGCCAAAGGCATCTATATCAGCGATATGGATGTCTAGCTATTAATAGAGCAATATCTAATCCTTCCCTAAACTAGATTCATGGTTCTTCATGAATATCTAAGCATGCTCTAAGTCAGTGTTAATGATTAAAGGCATGAAACTTAGAAGTTATCCTCTAGAAATAGTAAGTGGAATCAAAGCACACACATATAATGGCTATGTTTTGATGATTTGATCCTAATATTACATGTACAAGGCTTGCTTCAACCATAAATAGATATTGATAATGGCATTGATCAAGTGGAAAAGGGGACCTAGTTATTTGCCTCAATCAGAGTCTCTAATTTCTAACATATTGTCATGTTTCCCTTAGAAGTTACCATTTATTGAGGCTAACATACCTCTTTTTTTTAAAATAGAGACCCTTATATATAATTTGAACCTTAACACTAAAAACATGATTTATTTTTCATATTGTTAGAATCTGAAGATCATCCACACTTGGTAAGGTGGGCCTATCTATTCATGATTTTTCTTTAACCTTACCTAATATTACTAAAATTTGTCACTCATGTCTTGGGTTACAAGATCATGTTTAGAACCTATTGATTGACTCTATTAAATATTTTACTAACCTATAGTTTGTGAGGGATCAAAGTTGAATTCATGTTTTGGAGCCCTCTTTGGAAAACCCTAGTTTAGACCCTCAGTTTAATTTCAAATTTTGGTGAGAATAGATTTGGTAGGAACATTTTGAATTAACTTCAAACTTAAGCCTAATTTTTATGCTAAAACTTGGTCATGTTTTTCAACATGACCAAACCTTATCCTAAACACCATGCTTAATCTTATTTATTTTCCCTCTTTTTTTCCTTATGTTTTAACCAAGTCTAGCGTATATGTTTGTAAGTTATTTTATTTCCCTATCCTAGTCCCCTTTATTATATACTTAGTCTAAAGTCTTAACCCTAAGGCCCCATACATGATTATTAACACAAACAAGACCTTAGTCTTAAAACTTTATCCTAAGTTCCTATATTGACCTGTGTCCTAACTTAATAACCTCACTTCTTTTTATATCCAATGGCTCTTGCTTCACCACAAAGAAAGATCTAATGGAGCATAGGAGGCTTGACAAAATTAAAGCCTTGATCCATTGGAAAAATCCCATATGATCACCAAGATCATGATCGGTGATCCATGCTTAAGTAAAACTAGTGATCAAACGGTGCAAGATCGTCTTCAAGTTTAATTGAATCCCTTTTTACTATACAAGCTTAAGCCAATTAAGTGCAATTATCTAGATCAGGATTAATGGTCATGTTTACTTGCATAGAGTGGATCTAATGGAGAAAATACGGTATTAAAAATTCAAGAGATAAGAAGGCCTATGGATTCACCATGTGGCACTCCCATATTCAAACTTAATGCCAAAATGGGCCCCACACATTTAAATTTAGAATTAGTATAAGTTTTTATCCTAAAGTTCATTGCATTTTTTTAAATAAATCCAATGGAACCTTAGGCAAAAACCTTAGCTTATGACTATAATATTTGAAGGGAATTATTTTATCATTCTTATATACTTAGGATTTTGTCTTAGTCTAATTTTTATAATGTGGTCCTAAGTTAACATGATCTCCTTTATGATTGAAAGAACCAATGGCATGCATCTACCTGAATCTTAATTGATAATCCATGCTTAGTCAAGAACAGATGATCAGACACACCATATTAAATCTAAGATCTATGTACCAAAGGGACTTCATAAGCTTAACATTTATGTTCTCATGGCCATCATTTGATGTCCATGAGGCCATCATTAACGTTCATGAGACCATCAAATTTAAGCTCATCAAACCCAATGATTCATGAACTTAAATTTGACATTTGTATGAACATCATTCGATACATGTGAGGCCATCATTAATGTCTTCAAGTCTATCAAATTTAAGCTCATCAAATATATTATTTAGATAAATGAATATGTTTTGTAAACATGGCTAAAGTCTTTTGCTTGTATTACAAATGAATGGACCCCTTATAAAATATTCAAACACTTAGGACCTTTAGACTTTAAATGATAAAATGATCTTGTGGTCTAAATATTTGTAGACATATCCTTAATCGAAGTCTATTTCATAAGGTTCTAATTACGTTTATTTAAATGCAATAAATCTTAGGCTAGAGAGTTATATTAGGTCTTATTTTAGGAGGTCTCTATGACATCAAACTTAGCTTAAAATGTTTTTAACATAAGTTTTTATCATGTTTATTAATATGATAAAAACTTAGGTTAAAACCTATCCTTTGGTCATTTTATTATTTATGCCCCTTTCACATGCATTCTAAAACTTAGCTTAAAATATTTTAGCCTAAATTCTATGTCATGTTTATTAATATGAAATAGACTCTAGCCTAATGTATTTAGCCTAAGTTACTTCTTATGTCCCAATGATAATTATACATCATGCATCTTGTAGGATCGATGGCTTAAAATTAATTAGAAAAAGCTAATTATATAGAAAAAAATTGATGAAGGCTATTTAATAGAAATATAAAGACCCACAAGATCGACACATGGCAAGCATGCATTCACTACATAAAATATAGAACTTAGAAGGCCCGTGAATGTGCCACGTGGCATAACTATGGGGCCTGATATGAAATTAGCCAATAACTCTCAAGCCCTAGGATCATGATTGTGATCTAATAATTTGACTCAAGAGAGGATGGTTAGTATGGTGTCAGTTCCAAAATGAAAACAAGATGAAATAAGAACACTAATAGCATAACATCTCTAGGCATAGACACTAGGGAGAGATTATTTAACAAAAGTAAATGACAAAAACAAAAAAAACAAGGAATTAATCACAATAATTCTTTCACCTTCCTTTGATGCTTCAAATGCCTTTGTAGTAGTGGCTTTCTCAGCTTGTGCTCATGAAGTCCTTAGCAATGGAAGCTTAGTTACCTCCATATCTCTATGGCACCTTTGGCTTATGGTTGGGCTTGGCTTGGAATCAATTTGGCATGGTAACACTAGCTACTTGAATCTTTTTGGAACCAATCCTACATTATAACTTTTCACTAATTAAGCTTAGAAATGATGTTGTGAGACCTCCTATTTATGGATTTTTGGATTTGATCAGAATCAACCTCAACCATCCATCTCAAGATTGAGATGTGTGGTTGAGGATTAATTCAATTTTTGGAATTAAGTTTGTAATTATCCTCATCATGGCATTGGAATAAGGGGAAATTAAGAGGCATGGAATATTCATTTTCAGAACAAATTATTCAACAAGTTTCCATGGAATTATTAATTAGCATTTGATTTGGGTTAATTAGCTCTTAAGCATGATTAAGCAAAATGTGCACAAATTACCCAAATTGATCAAAATGACTTACTATTGGTCCAAAATTTGACTAAATTAGAATTAGAAGGTAATGTCAGATGCATTGGAACCATATTCCCATTTAGGATGTTACCAAAAACAAATAACAAAGGCACATGTCTTGTGCAAAATATTTGATAGGAAAGAGCAATCCAGAGCACTTAGGAGCAAAATTGGCATTTTATCTCAAAATGAACTGATTAAAGTTAGCTGGCCCATAAATTTCATTTCCCCATTTAGAGATACCCTAGCCAAAATTATCACTTGAACTTGTCAGTTTCACATCATTTAATGTGTTTTAATGTTTTTAAGCTAAATTATGCATTTTAGGTGACAATTAGCCAAAAGACTAATTGGGTGTTATCGGTGGCTAGTTTTAGGTGTCTACAGGTTACCCCTATTTAGGAAGGCATTGCAAACCATAGGAAAAGCAATGTATTCTTAAAGAATGAGAAATGGCATGTATGCTAAAAAGAAGATGATGGAAGAACAAAGCTCCAAATGGTTTTGGGAAGCCTATGATGATCCCCCCTTGAGGGAGTGGCCATCACATTTGTTGATGGATGATCCATCGAAAATAAATAAGAAGAAAAGTGGAATTAACCCATGGTTGATATTGATCCAAATGAGAATATGCTTCCATGCATTGATTTAAAATATTATTTATTTTCCCAAAGGTAGTTATAATTAGGAATAAAAATCAAAATAATGATTTACCCATAGGCAGTTATAATCATGAAGATGACCTGAATTGGCTTAAAATGATGGTGCCCTAGTTAGGGTTGATTAACAAGCATAACTCAAGGATATATCTTGGAATATAGATTAAAGATGAGTGGGAAAAAAATGATGAAAGAGATGGATAGAGGAATGAGATTGATCAATAAAATGATTTAGTTTTACCTATCAATGAGGAGATGCTCATCTTGATTAATAATGATTTAACTAGAATGGTCATTGGGTTAATTTGATCAAGGGTGGGATGGAAGGATTTGCCAAAGTGACAAGGAGAAACTTCTATGGATCCATTGATTTTAGATCTTCATGAAGCTAATTTTTATTAAAACATGTGATGGTAGGCTTCATGATAGAACACCATGAATACTTGTCCAAAATTTGCATAAGGAACGACTCTCGATCCAATAAACACTCAAAAATACTACACCAACGATAAAAACCATAATGATAATATTGATGTATGAATATGGATAGACTCAATAATAATGTGCTTGAAGAATCACCTAATGAATGCATATAGACTGAGTTGAGGCAATAATGTTGAAGCAAACAAACAAGCAAGTGAAAAAATAAACAAACAAATAGAAAGCCTGAAAATAAAAGCAAAATAAAACATCATAATAATGACAATGATCCAGTAATGCAGATCAAGGATAACTGACTAAGCTTAGACAGGATAAATTATTTTTGGATTTTTGAAATATAATGAATGTTTTTGACATTTTTAGGTATATTAACTCATTAAAGAATGATAAGTTACCTACTCATAAAATGATGAGAGAATTTATCTTAGGTTATTAAAAAATTGGTGAGAGTATATGGAAAGGGAGATTAAGTTATCCTTAACATGAATTGAGAATGACCTACATAGTCTTGAGATAACCTCAAGTCATAGCAATTACATCCACACAAAAGGTAGGAAAAACCAATTAGGTCCTAACAAGTTCTCAAATCTAGAAAATGGCCAATCAAATGAAAATAATGATGGTAAGGTGATGCAATAATGCATGATAAACAAGTGTTTCCCCTAGTTTTTCCATAGGTGGGTATAACTAAGATACAACAACATAGGTCAATGATACTAATTTCCCCATAAGTAGTTATGATTAGTGGCAAGACTAGTGAGACACTGATTTATCCATAGGTGGTTATAATCAAGATCATATAAACAAATGTGGATAGGATGAAAGATATATTGCTAGATCAACTATCACATTAGTTTCATAGACTATCATTATAAATATTGATTGGATTGATTGTTGAAACTTGATTGGAATCCCCCCATAAAAGGTGTGAAAAGAAACAAAGTAACCAAGATCAAAATAGGATTGGGTAGGATGACTAAAAATAGGCTTTGGTCTAGATAGGAATGGAATGATAGGATGAAATGGAATTACTAAGGATAATTATGGTCTAGATAAATTAGATAAAGTGGTAAGAGGGTTTCCACTAAGTGACAGGGGTAAATGGATACAATATTCAATAATGGAAAATGGATATGTAATAATGGCAATGGCATGGTACATGTTTTTGGCCTGGGTGTGGTTTTTGATTCTGTTGTTCCTGTTTATGGGGAGATGCATGTCCTAATCAACAAATGATACAAGAAAAATACTCAATCATGTTAATTTATATCCTACACCTCACCTAAATAGTTTCTATATCAAAAATGGCCAACATATTTAGATACCAAGAATGTTGTTGTGATCTTCCCTGGTTATTCATTTTGATTCCTTCAAGCATTGAGACAAGGTATCTTTGTATCCTTTACAAAGGAAAGTGTGGTCGTGGATGGTCAACAAGGACAAATAATGGATGTTAGGTTTGATTATGAAATGGAATGGTCGATGACAATGGAATGTGGAATGATTGGGAAACAAATGAAGATCAATATGTTTAGTCACACATAATGTTGATAATGTCAAATTCAACATAACTTTGGTTGTGGTGAAACTAAAGACTTTTTATCTCTATAGGACCACCAAAATTTTATATTGTTTGATCTTGAGATTAGTTACCATCTGATTAGGCTATATATTAGAATCTATTTTGATTTTCTCTTTGATCTTTTCTTTATCAAGTAGGGAAGAAATTTTGTACTCATCTATTAGTGCCTCGAAAAGGTTTTCACCAATGAATTTGTCTTGATTGTCCCATATCACCTTCAAAAAGGTTTTACTAATGAACATTGGCTTTGGAATTTGATTTTCTTCTGGCACTTCTAAAAAAGTCACTAAAAGATGTTGAGTCTTGACTTTGCTTGTCTCCTAGAATTTTTTAAAAGGTTTCACTATGAGAGTGTTTTTCTTCTATATGAATGTTATCTTTGCCTCCTTGATCTTCTTCAATTATTATGTCACCATGGATGCAATTCAATAAAGTTTGACTCTATCAGTCCCAATCAACACTTGTGCGAGATGGAATGTCAATAATATGGCTATTTTGGTTGATGGTAATGGCTTGTGGAATGATAATGGAATGTGGAGAGGTTACATAATCATCATATAAGATACTAGGATAACTTGTGTTGAAGCTAAAATAATCATCAAGAAATATAGAAAGATCACAAATGTATTAAAATTGATCTGCAAGGCATATGTAACCAATGTTGTAACATCTATGAACATATTATTTATCTAAATTTGATTCTAACTCAAGGGACTCTAAATCTGATGTTGAGACTGATGTTGATTTAGATTTTGATTTTGATGCTAAATTTGAAGTCAATCCAAAAATAGAACCTAACTCTAACTCTGATTCATCATCTGATAGGTAGTCTATTATAATGATGTCTTGTTGAATGTTTGGTATTAGATAAGTAACAACTTGTAATGGCATGATAGGCTCCAAAAATACTATTTTGTCAAAGTGAGACTCCTCTAGGATGGGAAAAAGGTCAAGAAATAACTCATTAAAGACTGGCTTATCAATAGGAGTCTCTTGAAAAATAGGCACATGGTCAAGGTAATGATTTACCCAAAGGTAGTTATAATCATTAAGAAGTGACTCAACAAATATTGGCTTATCAGTTTGAGACTCCTCAACAATTGTTATAGGATCAATAAGCAATTCATCATAGGTTGACTTATCACAAGTGGTTGTTCAACAAAAACATCTGAGATTGGTTAGTTATCTTGGCCTTGGTTTCCAATGAGTTAGAAAATACCAATTTTAAACATAGCTTGGTCTTTGAATGATTAGATCGGTTGAGGTTTAGATGGGATTGGTACTAGATGAAGAATGACTTATGGTTAGATAATGGTAGGGCCTTGTGGAGCATGATTACTCATATTATACAAAGGACAAAGTCCTGAGATGGTAATAATAGGGCATTGTGGGGCTTGATTGCTAACATAAGCCAAAATACTAGGTCCTGGAATGATGAAGGGGAGTTATGGAGCTTTATTTATCACACAAACCAAAGGATAATGTCTTCGTATAGAAATGGTATTCTTAAGATATTGTGAAGCTTGATGGATCATATAATCCAAAGGAGGGTTAGGGGTATTCTATGATCAGATAGCAAAAGGATGTTGGAAAACTTGATTGCTTGCACAAGGAAAAGCATTCAAGTCTTCCTCATAAACCATATCATCCTAGTCATGAGTTATATCATAAGCTAGTTCTTGACTATGTTCCATGTACTAATTTTTGAAAAGAGGGTATGAATCTGTATCCCAAACAATATTATCTATAGTTGGGTCTTTAAATTCCTCTTCACAAGCCTCTTCATACCAATCAAGGTCTCGAGTTGGATCGTAAGTTGCTTCATGGATTTGTTCCCATGAATGATTAATATGAGGCAAATAGAAATATGTCTCAAAAACCATATTAACATCATTGGAGTCTTGAAGAAAGCCAGAAAAGTCATTTTGTGTGGCCATTATATCATAAGTCAAATTGTAAGTGACTCCACCATAAGTGTATTGAGACTTATTTGTGTAAATGATGAAAGATCTAAAAATAAAAGGACTTAGAGTTCTATAAATTTTAAAAATATATATCCAAAGGACAAATGGTTGAAACTTTGTCTAACTTGGTCAAAATGGGTGGAACTATATCTCCAATATGGTCTAAAAGTTGAGCTGTATCTACGAAATAATTTGTGCTAAGACTTGGCATAAAATAGCCTAATATCAAATGTCTAATTTAAAATGTTAGACACACAAATGGTCAAGCGTCTGAATAAAAACTGGCACGTCAAAGGTCTAGGTCAAAGTATTCCAAAAAAAGGTCTAAACTAAGAAAGGGAAAAGTTGAGTTGCTAGGTATTTTGTCCAAATATGGAGTCAAAAGTGTTAGGAACCCCTTATCCAGTGGAAACACAATTGATTACTTTCTTATAAGCAATTAAACATGAAATTATACCAGAATGATTAAGTAACTAGAAACTTGAGACAACAAAGAATTTGAGAGACAATACACACTCTTGTATTAAATACTACTAGAAGAAAATACAATAAGGAAGATGCCACTTCTTCCTCCACCTCAAAGGATTGCCACACCTCAAGACCTTCTTCCCTCTCTCTCTCTTGCTCAAACACAACCAACTCAACAACCTGAGTTGTTATCCCCTCCTTGAATGCTTCAGCTGATCTCCTTGGCCTTACACTTGTAGATCTCCTTGACCTTGCTCCTTGCTTCAATGCTTTTACTTGCCTGCTTGACTTACAATACATGCCTCATGGGTCTTTAAATAGGATCCCATGCATATAAAAATAGAACTCTAATTACAATAATTAGACACGTAGCTCATGACTATAATTAGCCCTTAAACATGCAAACATTCGCTTCACTTAACTGACTGTTCATCAACAGCAGTTCTGTAATAGCCATAGGTGATCGACGTCGGTCCTTGTCTATCTAGTGCTGACCGACATCAGCCGACTTCCTGTTGATGTCAGTTTCCTTCTACACTAGTCATGACCGACATCAGTCATGCTATCGATGCTGGTACTTCTAGATCTTTAGCAACCTCCCTTCTTCGTGTCTGTAATAGTTGAAGCTTTTAGCTCCACACCCTAACAATCTCCCACTTGGAGATAAACATCTGCAACTATACCTATACCTATACACCATCTAATTTGGTCCCTTGGCTCTGTATCCCTCTTCAAAGTCACTCTTGAAGACCAATCACCACAAAACCTATGATGCAATACCTGTCACTTATGCCAAAAGAATTTTGCTACTCCCAAATTCTTCATGACATACTTCTGAACCAACTTTACCCTTAGCTCAGAAAACTCCCTGTCTATGAAACCCTACAACAAGCAACACAATATAGTAACAGGGTAATGTAGCTAATATTATCCAACCTGGTAAAGAAAAATACAATGGTCAAATCTCCATTGTCCTGCAGCCTACACAAGACCATATACCATAGCCTTTTGTCTCACGTGTCCATCCACTCTGTTCTCTAACTTGGGAATCCATCCCTCATCTAGTGCTTTATTCTAGCTGACAACTCCACCAACAAATACCTATTTGGTTCTTCTCTAAGGACTCACACTCCTCATTCATGATAAGCTCCCACTATTTATAGATTCTACCTGCATTGCTTCTTCCATCTTCCTAGTTCTTAACCATCAGTAAGCAATATAAAGAAGGTGAATAATGAATATGAGGTTTACTTACCCTTTCTAACCTCCATATGGGAATTTGATACTCCTTGATAGCTTGCTGTCCACCCAACATCCATTCTAGTGACTGATCTCAGTCATCTCCCAGTCTGTTCCCGACTGATGTCAGTTCCCTACACTGACCCTGACTGCCGACGTCATTTCCCTAGTCGATGCCAATGTCCCCTCTACCGATGTCAATTCCTGCCTGACCGATGTTGGACTTCTCCTGCCTGACTCTACTGACCCTACTGGTCTGCACATGACTGATGTCGGTATCTACCTGACTGACGTCGATTCCAAGTGACTGATGTCGGTGTCTGTGTGTTCCTGTAAGTTATGAAATCTTCATATGCGAGCTCATCTTGGATCAAACCCCTGTCCATACTACCCTGCTTAGAATCATTCATCCCCTATGACTGATCTCTATCCTTCATCTCTTCCATAAACACCAAGGCTTCTTTGTTCTTGTCAAAAGCATCAAATTTCCTTTTCCTGCAATGAACTCTATCTATGCTTTTCGAATCTGAACACATACCTTTTGAATCAAGAATCTCCATTCCCTTCTTATTCATGTGAACAAGCCTATTAAGCCACATCTTCGAATCTATAGTTGAAGTAGATAAACCAGAAGTAGAATCAGTAATACAAGTATATAGATAAAGAGTACCTACTTTCTTACCTCTTGCTAAAACAAGTGCTCCCTTGGTAACCTTCCAAGAATCCACTGTGAGGGTTATTTTGCATCCCTCATCACCCAACCTTCCTAAAGAAACCAAACTCTACTTCAAAATTGGGACATGCATAACCTCCTTCAACACCCATGTGTTGTCCATCTACAATCTCAGCTGCACTTTCCCTTTGCCAACTATTTGACAAGGTGTACCATCCCCTAAATAAAGCACTCCAAAGTCTCCCTGGACATACTCATGGAACAAATCTCTATTTGGGGATGCATGAAAAGAAGAACCAGAATCTAAAACCCATGATCCTACCTAACTATCCAAAGAAAGTATGAGAGTGTCTTGTACCATAATATTTGCATCTTTTGCTTCTTCATTACCTTCATGTTGATTCTCTTTATCCCTCAATCAACACTCCTTCTTTGTGTGTCCTCTCTTTCCACAAAACTAGTAGGTAACACCTCTGGACTCGGATCTCCTTCCCACCTTCGACCTTGATTTCCCTTGCTCAATGTTCTCTCTTTGCCTTCCCCTACTTTCTACACTTAGAGCATTCCCTGATGATTCACCTGTGTTTCTCTTACATATTTATTCATTCACGATCACACTCACAACATCATCAACTTTTAAGATTTTAGAAGCAGATGCAGAATTACTTACTGCCATAACCAAACTATCCCAACTTTTAGGTAAAGAGCATAAAATCAAGAGAGCCTTTACTTCATCATCAAAAACAATATTGATTGAAGCTAACTGGTTTACCAAACCATGGAAATCACTAAGATGAGTATGTATCAATCCACATTCCTGCATTTTCAAAGTAAATCGCTGCTTCATAAGAAATACCTTATTAGAAGCCGAGGGATTTTCATATAAATTTGCCAAGGATTTTATCAACTCTTCCTTGTCTTGCACTGTGATAAGTGAGAAATCACATACGATGCAAGGCTCAACCTTATGGAACCCAAAGCCTTCCAATCAAGAACACTCCATTCTTCATCCTTCATATCTATGGGCTTGCATGCAACCCCACCCAATGGTAAGTACAAATCCTTCTGATATAGATAATCCTCTATCTGCATCCTCCAATGTTGATAATTCTTGCCGTTAAACTTCTCCATTCATAGCTTACTTTCTTCTGCCATTGTTGAACTCCCACTCAATCAGAAAACCCTGTGAATGACCTATAATCAACAAACAATAACCTGCTTCCTGCAAACCGTAGCTCTGATACCAACTATTAGGAACCCCTTATCCAATGGAAGCATAATTGATTAATTTCTTATAAGCAATTAAACACGGAATTATACCAAAATGATTAAGTAACTAAAAACTTGAGACAACAAAGAATTTGAGAGACAATACACACTCTTGTATTAAATACTACTAGAAGAAAATACAATAAGGAAGATGCCACTTCTTCCTCTACCTCAAAGGCTTGCCACACCTCAAGACCTTCTTCCCTCTCTCTCTTGCTCAACCACAACCAACTCAACAACCTGAGTTGTTATCCCCTCCTTGAATGCTTTAGCTGATCTCCTTGACCTTACACCTATAGATCTCCTTGACCTTGCTCCTTACTTCAATGCTTTTACTTGCCTGCTTGACTTACAATACATGCCTCATGGGTCTTTAAATAGGATCCCATGCATACAAAAATAGAACTCTAATTACAATAATTAGACACGCAGCTCGTGACTATAATTAGCCCTTAAACATGCAAACACTCGGTTCACTTAACTGACTGTTCATCAACAGCAATTCTGGAACAGCCACAGGTGACTGCCGTCGGTCCCTGTCTATCTAGTGCTGATCGACGTTGGCCGACTTCCTACCGATGTTGGTTTCCTTCTACACTGGTCATGACCGACATCGGTCATGCTGCTGACACCAGTACTTTTGGATCTTCAGCAACCTCCCTTCTTCATGTCTACAATAGTTGAAGCTTTTAGCTCCACACCCTAAAAAAAGATAGGCTCAAACAAATAGGCATGCTAATAATATTGGCCAAATGACATCAAAATCTATACTTGAAATAAAGGCTAATGTGATTTGATTTAATCTAACAAGTTTGGAAACAATTTTGACATAGACCTGGCACATGGAATGAAACATAAACATGATTAGTTGGCGTAAGGCATAAGACAAAAGGATCTTTGAGAAAGTTTATGTTTTCCCAAATAAAGGCACAAACAATGATGAGGATAGGCATTAAACAAACAAACCATCAATAGTTTTCAATTTTGGGTAATTGATTAACTGAAGTTATGCAACCCAAAAGAGAAATATATATGTATCAACCCCACGAATTAAGTCCTAAATAGAAATCAATCAATGTTTAGATCCAAACTTAACAATGATATTTTAAAACTCAATGTTGAAAATTAGGATTTGACTAAACAAGCTAGACAAGATTAGACAGCATGACAACACAAGACAAAGGTCCAAATGGTACATACAAAATGGTTTAAAACAAATGGTTTTTAATAAAATGGTAAACAAGTCTTGAATTAAATTAAATAGCCTAATGGATTAATCATGCTTGAATTATGTGGTCAATTCTATGTTTTAAAGACTTAAAAAAAGGCTCAAAAATATTTTGACATGATTTGGGAAGCATAACACTACCCTTCACAACTCAAATATATTATTTTGACATGGCTTATGAATAAACAAACAAGTTTTAGCCTCAAAACATACCAAGCACAAATAACCAAAATACACTAAGTATAAGCATCCAAATCTTAGTAAGGGTATGGAAAAATGGGGATTACTAAACTAGCAAGGTTTCAATCATTCTAGGGGAATCAATTACATAATGACTTTCACGTCAAATGATGCAAAATACAAGCATGAAAATTAGGTGACCACGACATTGGCTAGTTGTAAAAAGGTCTAGTCCTTTTTACAACCACTATAACCTATTATTTTATCAGTGTAGTGTGATGTCAAAATGCATATACGTCCCATGTATAACTCCAAAGAGCTAAATGAAGTCAATATCGGGAGATGAAACCCCAGGTCAAAGCTTCCTTAAAGAACTCATGAGAGGTAATGATTTCCCCCTTGCAATCCAAGTTTGCATGAAATAAAATACTAATAGAAAAACATTAGGGTCATTTTCAAGGTCACCCAAACTTTGATGAGTTTTGGGGGAGTGCTTTAGATGACATTCTTTCCAAACCTTGGACTAGGCTACTTGCAATAGGAATGATGCTTTTGATTCTAAGGGTTACCTAAAGGGGAAAAATGGAAGAGAATACACACAACATTCCTCTTTTTTCCAAACAAAAATTATATTAAGAAATTATTGAAGACAAAAATCTTGGAAAGATGAGTTCATTTTTATGCCCAAATGAAAGATTTGGTGGTGTTCATTTGACCCCTTGGTCTTAGTTGTAAGTTTGAAAACTAATGATAAAAACACTTAGTTAAGCACCTTAAATGTTACTTTAAGCACAAAAATAATGTTACTAATTCATTTTAAAAACATTCAAAAGGTGTTCTAAAACATGATTTATCAAATTTGAAATCCGTTGGTTACCTGTCTACCCTTAAAACATCACCCCAAAAGCAAATATGTTAGATTAGAAACATTTTAAATATATTTTCAAAATTTTGTAAAAAATATATGAAACTTGAAGCTAAATTAATTCCAAATTCTAAAAATTTAGGAGAAAATATGTGGTTTTAAAAAAAATCATCCAAAATGGAGTCCATATAACCCCAAACCAAGCATTTTAAAATAGCTCTTGGTTTTGTGTTTTTAAGAAAACATAGTGACCAATGTCAATTATTTACCACCAACATCATAAATAGCCAACTAAGATCTAACCAATGTCATTTTTGCTAACCAATGTCAGTTAAGCCAAGTAAGCAATATCAATATTTCCTGTCGATGCTAGTTACTATGTAAAACCATGTCAACAAAAAATGGAAAAATAAAGTTATAAAATCAATTTGTAAGAGTTTTAAAGGTCCAAATGGATATTTTAGAGTTGTAAAATGATCTCCTTTAGGTGTGATATGCGTCTCATCCCACCGGGTGTGCCATTATATTATCTATGAATTTGAATCAAGAGAGGATGGTTAATTTGGTGTTAGTTCCAAAATGAAAAAAAGATGAAATAAACACACTAATATCATAACATCTCTAGGCATAAACACTAGGGAGAGCTTAATTAACAAAATTAAATGACAAACACACACAAACAGCAAGGAATCATTCACAATAATTCCATCACCTTTCTTGGATACTCCAAATGCCTTTGTAGTAGTGGCTTGTTTGGCTTGTGCTCATGAAGTCCTTAGCAATGGAAGCTTGTCTACCTCCATCTCTCCTTGAAACATTTGGCTTGTGGCTTGGCTTGGCTTGGAATCAATTTGGCATGGTAACAATAGCTACTTGAATAATTTTGAAACCAATCCTACATTATAACTTTGCACTAATTAAGCTTAGAAATGATGTTGTGAGGCCTCCTATTTATAGATTTTTGGATTTGATCAGAATTAACCTCAACCATCCATCTCAAGATTGAGATGTGTGGTTGAGGATTAATTCAATTTTTGGAATTATGTTTGTAACTATCCTCATCATGGCATTGGAATAAGGGGAAATTAATAGGCATGGAGGGCATCATGGAAAGTATTGATGAGGCATGGGAGGCATGAATTTAGATATTTGTGGCATTTATGGCCTAGGGATGTCTTCCCAAGAAATGAGGTCACTTGATGATTTAGACATTCAATATTCATTTTCAAAACAAATTATTCAACAATTTTTCACGAAATTATTAATTAGGCCTTGATTTGGGTTAATTAGATCTTAAACATGCTTAAGCACTTTGTGCACAAATTATGTAAATTGATCAGAATGCCTTGTTATTTCTCAAAAATTTGACTAGATTAGAATTGGAAGGTGATGTCAGATGCATTAAAACCGTATTCCCATTTATGATATTGCCAAAAACAAATAACAAAGGCATATGTCTTGTGAAAAATATTTGATAGGAAAGAGCAATCCAGAGTACCTAGGTGCAAAATTAGCATTTTATCTCAAAATGAACTAATCAAAGTTAGCTAGCCCATAAATTTCATTACCCTATTTATGGATACCCTAGCTAAAATTGGCACATGAATATGTCAGTTTCACATCATTTAACATGTTTTAGTGTTTTTAGGCCAAATTGTGTGCTTTAGGTGAAAATTATCCAAAAGCCTGATTGGGGGTTATCGGTGGCCAATTTTAGGTGTCTACAATGATCAATGGTCTGCATTGATCTTTGAGAAAAGATCTAATGGTGTGAAACAAAAGAGGATTTTCAAAGGAGAACAACTAGTTCCTTTAATAAATTTATGAAAAATGTCATGAAACTTTCTAAATGGATGCCACATAGGTACCACACAAGCACAAAATGATAAAACTAAAGATTTTGTGTGCTCAAAAAGGCAAAAGTATAAAGATATAGGTCTAAATCAAATATAAGACATGAATGAGCCTAAGTCTAAATATCCATCACCATTAAAGCTTTATAAAACCCTTAGCCGCCATAATAATCCCTAATTTAAACTCAGATTAATCATAATTGAGCCAAGAAGAGTTCAATTATAATTTGAGCAAGAATAAATTGATCTAAAGGCTACTTGCAATCCACTAGTGATCAATTTACAAGTATTACTACCATGAAAAATCAAATACAACAACAAAGAGATGAAATTGAGTTGTATTTAGCTTCAGATAATGAAGGAAGAGTCTTTAAGGATACTGACCTAGATGATGTGTCATTAAACAGTAGGAATAAAAACTAGTCTGAGCTTTTCTAGACCATTGGGGAGATGCAAGCCATCATAAAGGAAGAATAAAAGAATACCACCATAATCCAGAGATATAATGACCTAGTCTCTATCCAAATGGCTAGTCTCCACCATAATATAGTGAAACCCAAAGAATTATACTGCATCGATGTCTTTACTCCTATTTTCAAGGATTATAAGATTGAGAAAGATTAGATAATTCATGAGCATAGTTTGATAAGGATTGCATATATTTCACCTCTTGATTTTGAAATCTACTACAAACTATATAATCCCCAAATAGACTTGCCTACCATTAGTGAATGGACTGGTAAGAATAACTTAAACACAATCCTTGCCCCATGGTTGCTTATCAGGAACCAAGTAATCTAGGACCCCACAGGGAGGATCCTAATTATCCAATTTAGGTAGGGGATTAGGATAATCATGATTTTAATTAATAGGTTATTTGGAGCCTCTTCCACAACCTGTGTTAATAAAAGTTTGTGCCTTATGTCTATTTAATGGTATAAAAAGGACTTACCCCCCAATTGGTGAGATGATTAACATTTATCTGAAGTAATAATTATTGGCTATAAATAAGACTAGTGGAAACTTCTTCATGATGTCCTATCTATTAGATGCCTTATTATCCACCACCAATATCCCTGACATTAAGAATTGGTCACCTAAGGGGAGATAGATTATTTCCTATGATTACTCCAAGTTGCACATATTCAAGTATAAGGCACAACATATAATTAATTTGTGATTGTGTTAATGTACATCTAATAGAATTCATCATAATGTCTCTAATTGACTCTACATAAAAATTATGTAGAGTCAATTAGAGACATCTAGTTCTATCCAGATTGCACAGTAGTAAGGATAAAAGGGACTTTGACATAGCCATATAGGTTACCAATCTATGTACCCACAAAATTGGAAGAAAAAGAGCTTTATTACCAACTTCTTCATGGTATAGATGTATTTTACAAGGAGAAAAGGAATGGACTCTTCCACCCCTTCCCTTTGACCATCAACACAAATATACTATAGAATTGGGAACATGTGAATACTATAGACAAACATAGGGACTCCTTCAACTTGTAATTAGATAAACTACGGTATTGGGGCCCTAATGAAAGGGTCACTAAACATTTGAAAGATAAGATAATTAGCAAGGCATATGAACATCAACCTGGTTCTCTAGATAAATTTTATATCAAAGCCTTAGTTTTCCTACAAGAATTAGCCAAGTTGAAGAATCATAACATAAAGTTTGAACATAGGTTAGGTAAGGATGAGAATCCACCTAGATAAATATGGAAAATGGGCCCCCTAAAATATCACTTGTTTCCTGAACCATCCTTTAGGCCCCTTCTAGAATAGCCACAAGATATAACATAATAGCCCTAAGCATAAGTTGCATGAGGAACTGGGAAAGACAAATTAGAAGAGATACTTGGTAAAGGGGGATGATCTTTAACCCCACCTAAAAGGCCAAAGTATCCAATAGAGTTCCTAGATATGATTGCATTAAAACCTAGTGAGATAGTAGAGGATGCCCTCAATGTACTTATTAAGGCATATGATTCAGATAAATAAGAAGAACAAATTGAGGAACCGCAAGCCCAAGCTAAGGAATAAAAATAGGATAAGGGGAAGGAGGTTTCTTTGGACTTGGTTCTAGTTTCACCCCTACATAATAAGAAGGATAAATTGGCATTAGTTCTAGCTAGGAAGAAGAGGCCTAAATTAAATCTCACTCACCCTATGAGTGAAGTCAACTTGTTTAGTGATGAATATATAATTCATGGGAAAATCATACCTAAATGGTTCATTTATGGCAAAAAAATAAAATATCCTAGCATTACATCATTCATGGACCATGACTAAAATAGTCCACATTGATGTTCATGATGAGTTCAAGCCAAAGATATTGGCTTTGATGAAAGAAGAGGAAGAGAGAAGAATATTTTCCTCTAGAGGATCAAGTGATACATAGATGAACACTTTGAGAGCCTCAAGTAGCACATAGATAGGGATCCTTAAACCTCTAAAAGTCACAAAATCATTAGTTAGTGTGCAGTTCAATCTAGAAATGGGAGGATTGGAAAAGGTAACCACCAAAAAGACCATGGTTGGAAGTGAGGAGTTCATATTTAATAAGGTTGAACCATTTATTGTTTTAACTCACATTAGAGGTCAAGGGCTTGGTTAGTACCCAATTCATGAGGAGGACATAGAAATACTAGCTAATGTTCATTCAATGCATCTCAAAGTAGGTATTAGAGGCATGAAATAGAAGATAGAAAACCTAGAGAAATAAAAGGATAACCTAGAGAAGAAGACCATCATATCAGTCTCATAGGAAATGATAAATATGTTTGAAGCATATTTATACAACATGTTAAACTCCTTGAAATCAATAAAGCCTAGACAAAGTGCATTGA